>JAODIE010000005.1:1280195-1317514 GCA_027575565.1 Diploeciton nevermanni
TTTACCGGTTTGCTCAACTTATACTCTGCCAGCACCAAACCCAACTGGTTGAGCTTTTAACTTGCAATTCATATTCATTCATATATCATTCATATGATAAAATTCAGATTTCTACCTTTGATGATGAAAGTAATTGATCAAAGTTTCTCATTTAATTTAAAGGTAGTATTTTTAGTAAATAAAAAATAAATTAGAATAAATAATTTATTACATTAAAAAACATATTTTATTGTATTTAAAATTTCTACAGAATTTTGCTATTGTCTTAACAGTTTTTGTTATTGCCGGACACAACAGTAAGACAGTGAAATTCACAAAAACTTTTAAAGGATTTAAAAAATCGGGTAAGTTGTGCATTGTCCAAGCAATCAATCTATTTCCAATCCCGTTATCAAAGAGAGTGCGCCTGACACATTGCAACATCCGGAGAAAAACTAGAATCTTTGAAAAACCTTGCGTTGTACAAAAAAACCAAGAAATAGAGAATGAACATAAAACGTTTTAATTGTTATACTTTCTTAGCTATGTCTGTTTAGATTACGCTTGAGTTTTTATAAGAAAAAGAAGCAGACAAGGTTTTCTGTTAATTGATATGTTTTTGTTTTATTTTTTAATCACAAAAAAATTTACATTAAGCGCAACGTATAGAATGTAATTAATTTTAATCAATATATATATACATATATATTATTTTTTTCATATACACATTAAAATTATTACTGTTTATTAATATTTATAAAAGTGTGGATTTATTCAATAAATGGAGAAAATTGGAATGATTTTCGTTATGAAAAATTTAGTTTTCTTAATATATAAATCATTTAAAATATGTAATTTTATAAAATTTATTTATTAAATTAAATATTTAATTTTTAGAATTAGTTACTTGAATATAAATTTTAGATTATAGCAAGTTTATTCAAACATTGTATTTGCAAATAAGTTGACTATAAAAATAAACAACAAATGGAACGCTCGTAATCTTGAGTAATTAAAGTAAATTACTCGTTGCGACGTGGTCGCATAGTCTTCACTGCCATTTATTTTCCATAACCATTAACTTTGTTACTATCTTAATAGCAGAGTCCTAAAAAAGCAACTCAAGACGCAAATTTCTTAATTTGTAAATTTTTTAAATTAATTTACATATTAGTAAAAAATAAATTTGACTATATTTTGCTTAATATGTTTTTTAAAGAACAAAAAATCTAAAAATATTTGATATCAACCTAAAGAATGCGCAACACAATTTTTATATTTTAAAACTTGTCGACTCTTTACTTCAACTTTATTCGAGTTTCTTGAGGTATTTTCTCAATGGTATTCCACCTTACATGACTTTACGCTTTAAATTCCAGCCATAGTTTGTGAAAGATGAGAGTAGCAAACGCTTATCCTGCGGGCAAATAAGTCGACTGCAAAAAGGCACACGCAAAGGCTTTTCATGCAAAGTTACGAATTCAGCTTTTTCGTCAACTTTATCGAATGCAATAAATTCTTATCTTATGATGTTAATAACATTTTTCTAAGAGACAAATTTATTATATTAAACAAATTAAAACAATAATCATTTCAACTTGAATAACTTTATTTTAAAACATATTATAATTTAATTATTTACACATACATAATTATTTTATAATAATTACAATAGATTTAAAATGTTAAAACATAACAATAAGTTCACGATATAAAAGAACAATGTACCTATAGAAACCCGGCACTTTCATCATCATATTAAAAATCAATTTTAAACCTTTCTATTTTTATTTATTATATATTTTTTAATACTAAATACATAAGAAATAAATAATAAAACAAATAAATGATTTATTTAATTTTTGTTCTAATTAACTCAGATTTAAAGATAGAAAATCACTACAATAACGGCATATCGCCAGCCAAGTCTCAAGATTGCTGTTAATTTGCTTAAAAAATAAATTATTAAAAAACATACATAAATGCTTAATGGCACAAACAAAAAAAGACAACTAATTTGATTGACGCGTACAGATGCGTGGATGAGTTGCGCGCTGCAAAAGAGAAAATTCAAGGCTGTCGAGGACAAACTCATAAATCTGATTATGCCAATTCTGCCAACGCAGAGTGACTTATGTGTGCTAGGCACGTTTCAATTTCTACATTGTGATACAATTTACCAATTTACACGTGTAGAGCCAACAGAAATTGTTGTCTAACTGCAAAGAATAAAAAATGCGACTGAAAATTTGAACTAGTTTAAATTAATTATGGTAAAAAAATTATTAGTTTAATTCAATTTTTAGCTTAAAGAGTTTATGTGTTCTGTTAAAAACATATTTTTTAAATATAATAGTTTCTATCAGGATCAATCTTAATCTCTTTCCATCCAATGTTTAGTTGTTAAGAGTTGTGATGTGTAATTTGTGAGCGTACTGCAATTACATCGGTCACATATTGATACCGTACTTAACCTCCTACTTCTGGCCACTTAGTAGCTGCATCGTTTTCTGTTCAGCAAGCTGCAAATTTACAAGTTGGTTTTAAACAACAACGCTGCTAAAAACAGAAATAATATAACCTGCAAAAAGTAAGCTAACGCATTGCCAAGTGTGCTACTAAGGTAGTTACATAATAATTAAAATAACATAAATGTTTTACCATCTGTATTTTGTTATTTTTTATTTAAATTAAGGAAATGCTTAAACTTTACACAAACAATATGTTTTTCTAATAATAGATAATCTTTTTTTTTATTGATTGTAGTTATAAACAATATACATTATCCGAATGATAATTGATAAGTCAGAAATACAAAAAACCTTGATTAGCAATTAAAAAAAAATGAATATTTTATGTTATCACTTTTAATTTTATTTTTAGATTTTTTATCTAAAATAAAATAAAATTAATATTAATAATGTGCGTTATACTTATTGACTTAGGTTTCCAAAATGTGCTTACTTGAAATTGTAGTTGTTTCTCAAGTGGCAATTTTGCAAAATTACTATCCTCAAGAGACAGTTACCGCAAAAAAGAATTAATATTGCTTAACAACTTTACAATGCGACAACAGCTTTTATTGTATCTTTGAGAAGAGAGATTTTGGGGAGAATGCCACTACCACAATCATTATTACTTTATGTCAACGATTTTTATATTTAAAAGCTGAATAGTTGTTACAAAATTTTATTTTGTCATGCAAAAATTGATGTGAACTATAAATAAATATAGATATTTAAATACCTATCTATATTCTATATTGCTGTTCAAGTTTAATTGCATCTTAGAATGCATCAATTCCTAACAAAGTTTAATATTTATTATCACTACTAATAACTACACTCAACAATACTCTAAATGTTTAATATATTACTTAAACCTTAATATGCACAAAGTCAATATGAATAATTTGATGAATATTCTCATCTCAATTGAAAGTTATTTCTAAAAATTACGTTGTTTGACTAAGTAATTCGAATGAGTTTTACTCAAAGGTTAATAACCCAACATATATTTAAACAATGTTCAGATATTTCAATTTAATTTTAGTTTCTTTTATGTTTAGCTTAATTTATGAATTTTAGATTTAATGCGTGTATATAACTAGAAACGTAAATTTAAACAATCTAAGAGTTTACTTGCAAATGCTTCAAATTAGAAGAACAAAACATTAAATATACGTTTACTTATATTTTTCTAAAGAATAAAATTAAATTTTTCTATTTGGTTTTGTTTTTTTTTTTTCATCTCCCAATAATGTTTAGTTATATTTTTAATGACAGCTGGCAATGACAACTAAGTGCAAATTGACAAAAAAGAATTACCAAACGCGAAATATGCGTACGCGCAGCAATTTCTTCCCGTCGTAACTCAAGGTTGTTGCCCTAGGTTGTTAGAAGATCGTCTTTTTCCATTGCCTCTATCTACGAACAAACACAGCGCAGTTCATCCTTCATTCCGCTTCCGCTGTCTTTCTGGCAATCAACGAGCTGATGTCTTTATCGGCTTCATTTCATTTCTTTGTCGCTCGTCATCATGGCAGAAACCCATCTTTCTAAATAACTCTAATATATTTTGCGAGAAACTGTGAGGAATGTGTGTGCAAAGCATGCTATTCATTTTAATTACCATCTGACAGTGCATTCGCAGCTTTCTCAAGATTTTTGCTAATAAAGTTTTAAAAGTCTAAATTATAATTAATAACAATTCTAGATTATTTAACTTTGCGTCTCGTAATGTATTTAAGCTTAGCGAAGAATGGCAATTCTAAATAAAAGTAAACGCAGCTGTTTTAATTTAAATTTCAGCGATTTAACGCAGCTTAAAAGATACACTAAAGGTGGTTCAAATACAGTTCTAGGCTCCACTAGAGCACCATTAAATGACACTTGCTTTGGTAATAAATTAAGGACACAAATTTAGCACGATGGTCAGAAAGGGTGAATAGCTGGAGGCGTGCCGGTAGCAATATTTTATCCCAGAAAAATCGATTGCGCCTGGAATTAATGTCTTGCGCCATGTTTTGTCAAAGGCTTTGTAGGGTAATTAATTTAAATAAATAATGTAATTCTATAAAGATTATAAAATATTATCAAAAAATATATTTTTATGTATAATTAATAATTTTTATAACTTTCTTAGCTTTCTCAAAGTGTGTTCTTTCAGTTTGCTTTATTCTCCCTTTTATGTGCAAAGATTTGAATTACTATCATCATAAAATTGCATATTATTAAGTATTCTATTATTCGTAATAAAATAGAAAATATGGCATCTACTCTCAACGAAACATATTCCTATTAACTTCACGTACAATGGATTTAGGTTATTATGATAAATTTTGCTTTCAGAACTAAAAAAATTCGCATTAAATTTGAAAGTTGATTAAAAATACAACTAAATTAAACTATTTTATGTATTCTATATTTTTTCTTTAAAACGTATTATTCTTATAATTAAAATAAAAGTTTGGCACGTTGTTGAGTTGTATTACTGTTCAGCTTTTGTTAAAAACTTTTCTAATGTCTTTTGGTGGCAGCATATTGCAGGGTTATTAAATCCACATTTTTGGTAGGTTTAGCAAAATGCTGAAACTCAAATAAATGTGTTTAATGATCGTTAACTTCAAAATTGTATAGAGTTCAAAGTTTCCAGCTTGGAAAAAATAGGTTATTATAAATTGCTGCAAAACGGATTTTTTTAGTATAATAAAATAAAAAAAAGGATAATTATTACAAACAATTACAAAATCAATAACAGTAAATTAATAAAAAAAAAACTGAAACTTAAATAAATGTTTACATTATTGTTCTAAACTGTTTAGAAAAACATATTAGGCAGTTTAAAGTTTTAACATTGCTTCAAATACCATTTTTTCTACATCAACCTTTAGTTTTTTGTTTTTTTATAAATAAGAATCTGCGCAATCTAGAGAATCCAAACACAAAGCCTCGTAAAGAACAGCTAAGGGACTTGGTAACGGTATCCTGAAATAGATTACGCTGTCGCAATTGAATTCTGTTTCACTGTTGGGTCTTAAAACTAAAGTAAATCACATTTTCGAATAAAAATAAAAATAGTTGTTTTAATGTTTTTTGAGGAATTTTATATATATTATAAAAAATTAGATGGCCAAAAATAATTTAGATTTAGATCCAAGCTATAATTTGAACTCAGTCTAACTGTTGATATAACCAAAAACATTAACACCAAAAAAAATATTCATATTATAATACATCACTTCTTTTTGCTGTTAAAACTCACTGTGTGATTTAGAACTTGATCTTTTAGTTCTTAAGGAATAAATCTATATCACTTTTGTAGATATTGCAATATTAAAATATAGTATCTTCAATGACTAAGAATAATTAGCATAATTAAGCACCCTTTCAGCTTGATGATCTCAACTTTTGCTGAAGTCAAGATATTCTTGTCAGAATTTGTAATACTAATTTGCACTCTTCTGTGCTCTTTATCTGTACGCTGTCTCGATATAGCGGCGAATTGTTTCAACTTGATTAATTGCGAAAAGTTTTCCACTTTCCCTCTCCGGTTACTCTATTCAAACAAATCTATTTCGTGAATATTAATGCAAAAAATATTTTGAAATGTTCAATCGATTTCTTCTGAGAAATATTTAAGAAATGCGTTAGAATTTGGTCATAAATATATTTTAAACCCAATTAAAATTAAGTAAGTATTTTGTCATAAAAGTTAATTAAATCAAGCGGAAAAAGACAATAAAGCAAATAAATATTTACATGCAATTTGCGGCCTGTACGTCTTGTTGCCCATTTGGGAAACTCATATGTCCTATATATAGGTGGCTGTAATAGAAGCTAACTTTTCCACTGGCGTGTGCGCAAATGTATTGAAGCTTAATAGGATTTAGTTTAAATTCACGACGTAAATCCTGCTGTGAGAGATTGATCGAAACATCAATATTATATTGGATGATTAAATTACATTTAAGAGGAACTTTTTGGATTTAAATAAAAAGAAATTACTTGCTTTTAATAATTTTATTAAGATGCTTTAAATTATTTATTATTTTGTAGCTTTAGCTTTGTAAGTTTATTACAGGAATATCTTAACCAAAGTGAACCATCATTTACTATCAATTTGAAGGCCACAAGCAGTGTATTTTACAATATTTAAATAATATTAAAGTTTTAATTTATTATTCTAATAATCGTAGCATGTAACATAATTAGAGCTATATTTCAGGCTTTCTTATTTAATTTAATTATTTTGCTTGTAACCGCCTATAATCAACCTTTGAAACAATTGAAACAAAAAAAAAACAATTACCGCTGTTAGTGCAGTTTGTTGATATTTAATTTCACATTGTATTGGTTATCCACAAAAACTAAATTAAACTAATCATATCTGATAACGCAGCGTGCATTACAACAACAGATAACTAACTCATGGGACTAGATTCCTAACAATTATAAACCAAACAAAATTATGTAGTATAAATAATTTACATTTGTTTAGGCGTCAATTATCTTGATTTTTTTATTTTTATATTACTATATATTGATTAGTTTACGTTGCGACTCTATAATTGATTGTTAGTAATAAAATTTAATTAAGATTAAGCAATGCGTATTTTTTTTATTAACAGACAATGTGCTACTACAAGCTGTGTATCTTGTCTAAAAGACACAATTTAAGTTAATGATATTTACTCATTTGTTAATGATAACTTGTGCTCATTTACATGCAATGCATAAAAATATACCATAATTTAAGAAACATTTATGTATTCTCAAACTGTATTATTAGACAATTCAATCTTTCAATTGATTTCTGTTATGTTACTTACTCAGAATGTAGTTGTCGATATTGTTTCACTATTCTCCCCGGAAAGAGCAGTTGGAAAACAAAGTTTCCAGTTCCCCATGAGGGTCAAAACCTAGTACACGCTTAGTTTATGGTCTTTAAGTTGAAGCCGGTGGCAGTTTTGTTCGGATGTTTTTGGCGCTAAATGTCCCGTGAAAACTGATGTCTCCTTTTGGCTGCCGCCTGCGGGGGTGGCGCGTGTTTGCTTTTTGGATACATTCAAGCATCGCTGACTCGAACGTTTAATGTTCACGACGGACACGCATTGTGCACACAAATTTTATATTCTCGTTTATATTAACTTACAATATTTATCTTTATTTAGCAATAACAAAAAATATACTAGTATTATTCCCACTAAGTAGACATAGTATAATTATTGAGAGACATTTATTAATTAGTCTTTGGGGACAAGTACAATTAGTTTTTAATTTAAGTTTCTCAAACCTTCTTAGCATTGAATTTATATATACATCTTGTTGCCAAAATAAATAGATTACATGGTTCTGCAAAAACAAGATAAAACCTACTTTACGTTTGCATACAAGATGCCAGCCAAAGAAGCAGTCTGCGAGGGGGGATTGGAGGTGTTTTGGAGGTTGGACAATCTGACGTGGAAGATAAGATGCATCTCAATGCTTTGAACTTAATAAAGCTCTTGCCTAACATGCAGTAAGACCTTCTGACAAACACAACATTCGACAACCAACTCTCTGATCTACAACCACCAACAAAAAGACATCATTCATGTTTTTTATTTTTATACAACACATATTGCTCAAATTAAATTGAAACTTTAAATAATTATTTTAAATGTCAATTTCTCAATGCCTCTTATCTATGAGATAGACTTATTTTGAGTAAACAACTTTAGTTGGAAATAAATTTAGTTTCTAGTTTGTTTAACTGCATTAGTTAGGGTTAAAGAGTGCTTTACATTGTAGGCTACAACACAAGGAGGTTTTAATATAAATCCCAACAACATTTGCAGAGTGCTTTTTGAGCAGTGGCGCGTGCTCTCTATCTAATGATCTGTGGTTTACAACTTTGAATAATTTCATTAAATATTTTGATTTTGGTCTATACGTTTGTAATTTTACTAGTTTTGATTTCTCATTTTTAATAAGCTCTAAACTGTAGCAATTCTTTTTCTGTAAAAAATTTATTTTTACAAAAGTATAAAAATGGGAATAGATAGAAAGAAAAAAAATTAAATTTTTTAAAATAATTTTGAAAAAGCTTTACATTAATCATAAATTATTAATTATGTAGACAAAATAGTGTTTCTTAAAATATATTTTAGTTTATAATAATGTAATATTTGTTTTTCTGTTTAATATTGGGTATATGTTTCAATACTAATATTAATAAACCTACTATAAATTATTTGTGATACATTTATTTAGATTTTTAAACTAAAACCTAGAAAAATTTAAAAATACTTTGAACGTTTTTAAGTTTAAAAATTTATACTGATGACATAGAAATTATAAAATAAATTTCTATACTTTTTTGTTATTAATTTTCATCTATTTATTATTATCTGCCTTTACTTTATTATTTTCATATTAAGACCAATCTCATCTAATTCCACTTCATTTTTTATCTGTTCAAGCAAAACGCCTATATTAATATTTCATCTTTAAGTAGTCATTAATAATTCTATACATTCCCCAATTACCTGAAACCATTATATTTATACCATTAAAAGTGTTTCCTACATAAATCCCCCTTCTAGGTAAACATGAAAATATGAGCATTCTAAAACTATCGTAATTGGTGCGTATATAATAGGATTGCTGTGCATTTTCCAACTTTGCCGGAAAGCCAATTCAAATACGAGATTGCAAAATGAATGTGTGAATTAAAGCCGCGAGCGGTGCGCCTAAAAAAACTCACTGTTTGAAGAAAACTTGCTTACTGCAACGTTTCCACAGCAGGTTCCCAGCTTTATTTGTTTGCCAGTTCCAACTTTTAACTTATTCCTCTGACATCTTTTGTAAAAATATATTTTTTAAATCAATATCATATTGTGTTTATAAAATAAAAGAAAGCTGTAAAAACACATGGGAATGACACATTTTATAATTTACTGATGATGGAAATATTCGCTAATATTCTTAGAAATTCCCCAAGCACATTTAATACTTCTATCTATCCGAAGGGCAGTCATTACACGTTATCTAGTGTTCTTCATCTCTATAACTACATCTACCCACATTGGTCATTGCTGGTCGCCGTTCCGAGTCATCTGCCGCCCCTCACACTTTCGCCAATGTGCCACAAATTTCTTGGCTATAGAGTTGTTTCAACATCTCCAGCATCCGCTTCTAAGACGTTAGTTGGTTCTTTTGCTAAGAAGCATTTGAAGACTGGCAAAGAGAATAGCTGTTTTTTTGGGGTGGCGTTTTTTGCAGGACGACTTGAATGTGCGCTCAATTGTTGTGAGTGTAAGTTTTTCCTCTTTTTCAGAGAAACAAAAAACGTTCAGCATTCAGTAGGCAACCCTCGTTGCACAGACATAGAAATATGGCCGATACCATCGTCGTATTTCCTCACGGATGACTGACCGTTTTCTTGTGATACTGAATGATCTCAAACCAACTGCAATCTAACTCAACTTTAAGAAAACTATAATCGACTACTAGAAACTTTGCCTGTTTTTTTATGGTAATACCCTGTAAAGTAATAAATACTCTTATATAACTTTTTGATATGTTGAAATTATTTTGTGTTAGCTCATTATTTATGATCCACTAAGAAAATATATATTTTTTGATTCTTATTCGTAATATTTATCTCTGACTTTCATTTAATTCTCTTTTATACTCTACTAATATTTTTCTTTGTAGAAATATAATGAAGGTATAATTTTGTAATCCTAAATTCTTGCTTATTTGGCACTAATTCCTCAAAAGAACAAAAATAATGCAGACCATTAAAACTTCGAAAAAACAATGCATATGTTTACAATCAAAACAGAAAATCCATTCACTGGATGTTATAATTACTAATTCTGCATTGGATTATAATTATTATCTCCATGCTTGTTTAATTTGATTGTAGAAATTTTCTACATTGCATTTTAATTGTGCAGCGATGCTATAAAGTACCACCCGCAAGTTGAAGTAAAGTAGCTTAATTAGTTTCATTCGATTAAAAGTTAATTTTGTATAGTTGCTGCAGCGCTAGAATATTATCAATAACTAACTACGCCGCAGAAAATTTCCGCTTGAAAATGCAACGTTAACTTTTTACTTTCTCCCCAGCTACTTAAATTTCATTAATTAACAAATAAAGTACTACACCTTATAAACTTTATTTCTATCTAGGTTAATGTTATATACACTTTTGATAAAATTTTGTTTTATTTTTGAATTTTAATAAAATCTAGATACCAGGGGAACGCTGTATTTGCAAACATTGCCAATTCACACATCTGCTTAACGACAGATAATAAATAGCACATTAGATTTTTTTTCTTTCCTATTATATTCTAAACCCAACCATTGCGCAGTTTTAATGCTTAATAAATACTCTCTAAATAGCCGCGTGCAAGATGGCAGTCTATGTTTTCTCCATTTGTTTACAAATTGTCTCGTTGGGTGTATGTATAAAGCACAATGTGCTACGTTCGTTGGCGTGAAAGTTGGCTGCAAGTCTAGAGAATCTTGCATTTAAAATAATGAGCTGTGGTAATAGTAGTACGCCATCGTTGGTTTAACACTGCAACTCTTACACTGACGCCACTGTTGTCATGAAAATTACTATTAACAAAATTACGCATATGTTTCCAACACAAACTGGTTAGAAAACCGCATAGAAAACACACAGTGCCAAAACAAAGAACAATGTGGTTAAGTTTTGGTCATCATAATAATAATCAATCTTTTCTGTGATTATTTTGCACATGTTTGTGGTGAGATTTTATTCTTTATTTTATGCCAAGGTGTGTTGTTAATGCGGCGAAAATGATGATTAATTCGCATTAGTGAAAGTGCAACATGGCTGCAATGTCGGTGGCGGCAACAGCGCGCAACCATTACACTCGCCCCTAGTCGTCAATTTATCATCTTAGCCTTACTTAAAGCGCTAGTATTGCGGAATATTTTTCTTTAGATCAATTTTTGTTTTTGTAGCGGCCGGAAGAAGTTGTTGTTTTATGTGCAAAGTTGGTGAACTTCCCAAGCACCAAATCCAACTTCTTAGACTTCTAAGGATGTTGAAAGCATTATAATTAACGGCTTTTTATGGCGTTCTTAACGACGTGCAAGTTCTTCTGATGGCCACAGCAGTATGGCATGCCTGCTATCCAAATGCGAAAGGTCTAAAAGTGCTTTAAAGCAAAGATGTTTTTTTTTCTACATCTTATACTAAGCTACTTTGAGCTATATTCTTAGCTCATCTTGTATTTTACACCTTTTATATCACGGTTCTCTTTCAAGTGAGTGAAACTAAGTGAAAAACTTTTCGGACATTTTTTAAATCTTGTTTTGCAATCTTCTGAGAAAATTCAGTGTACAGAACAAGAACTGACAAGGACTGTTTAACGGCTGTGGGTCCATTAGTAAGGATTGTTTCAACGACAATAATTTGGACGCTAGTGCGATGTTGCCATTATTACATCCTGTGACAATGGTAACAAAGAAGCCACCACAGAGGCTACGTACTTTAATTAGTTGGCAGTTATTAGAAACAGTTGTTTTCTTGTAAGAAAGCAAGTGAAAAATATCAAGATTATCCACACCAATAACACGACATTTGACGTTATTTAGGAAAATATTCTACAATTTTTCAATTGCTACATAAGCTACTAGAAAGGAACCAAAACCATTTCAGTTGTACTTTAGACAAATTGCAGATATTGTTTGGAGTGATTTGTGTGAGTATCAATTCGTCTCCATCAATACAAGAATATATCTTGTTGCGGTTCATACATTATTCCTGTCTTTGCATACATCATTCTTAAAGACAAGTTAAATAAGGAAATACTCAGAAACAAAGTAAACAATTGTGTACAATTTTTCTCAAATTACCATTCTTAATTTTCTGGGTTTGCATTTTACTTACGAAAGGATGGAAATGGGTTTGAAAAATTGCACTGAAAGAGGGTTTTGTTTTTGGTATGGAGTGTAATAATGACTGAACAGCAATAAATAAGATTTTAATATAATTTAGTCTAGATAAATTTTTGATATTACCAATATGCGTACAAAGTCAGGAGAAAGAGACTAGAAAATGTCAATATTACATAAAATAGTTTTTTTTATTTTTTTAAAGAATTTTACTAAATAGATCTAAAATGACATTTAAATTAATTGAAACTCCAAGTATAAAATTTAATTTTATTGGTAAACCTAAAATATTGCTGTAATTTAAGATTTTTTAAAGATTGATATAAACTTTTTTTAAAGGGTTATTTATAATTTAATTCTTTATTCTTTCAAATAGTATTAAATAATCTTAAATTTGCATAAACTAATAGTAACTAAGTTAATTCCTAAATATTGAACTCAAAGATAATTCAACTAATTCAGCAAAATCCATTTCGTGACACTTTGTATGCATAAAAGTAATTTGCGTGCCTGCCCAACATTTATTTTAATATCATTAAGAAAGGAAAACCACCATCACTTCATTATTACCTCGTTGCCATCACCTTGATTGTGGTAAGACCGCTGCCACTGATAGCTTTCAAACTTCTACCTGCAACCGGAGGAACCGGGCGCAAAAGGACTAATTGCATACGTGACTTTAAAAGAGCTTACAACAGCAGCACGCAGTACGCGACGTAATATAACTTTTATTGCTTTAATTACAATAACGAACGCTGCGAACGTGGTACGCTAGTTAAAACAATAGTGCGCTGCGCCAGAATGAATTTTAACTATGGTAATTATGTTGACTGACTCTTTAACATATTAATAGACCACTAGTAAGAGTATCATTTTGAAAAAGCAAGGGTAATCCATACAAAACAAACATACATGTCAGTGAATTTTGTAAAACAACCTATAATTTTGTGATGTTGCTATATGGTAAATATTTGATGAAAGTAACTACCTAAGTTTGTTAAAGATGATTTAACGTGTTTACTTTGCTAGATGCGACGCAACGCTTTGTGACGATTTACGCAGTGCGCACTTTACTGCTTTAATAGACCAACGTAAAATACGTAATGCAGAATAGAGGAGAATGAGAATTGGAAATGCAAATGTGTAATGCTTGATGCTTTGCTGAATTGAGTTAAGATGCGGCGTGCAAAATGTGTATTGAGCTGGGAGTGAATGCAAAGTGTGAAATGGAAAATGTCGAAATTGTTCTCGTATGTATACAATATCAGAGAAATCACACTGTAGCATATAAATGCAAATCAAGAAATTATTTAAACAAACTACAATTACAGGTGATATTAAGTTTATAACTTTGAATGTAATTTCATAAATGTTTACTAACAGTACTAGATCACTATTAGTAATTTTCATTAAAAAAGATTGCATAAACTATACACAAATTTAATAGTAACAAAATAAACAATTTCTACTTGAAAATAATTCTTAATATTAGTAACATATTTATTTAATAATTCTAATGTGGTATAGAATGTTTGTTTCAATTTGTTAATTTAGAATGCAAAGAAATAAAAAAATTACTACCTAATTCATAACAATTATTATTGTTATTTTAATTTTTTTTTGCTAAATTATACTAAACCAATTCTGGCTTCATTATATGCACATACAACATATGTTAATCTTGCAATCCTTTTCAATTTAATCTAATCAAACAATATAAACTAATATTCCGTTCCAGTTTATTTACAAATCTTACAGCATGTGTCACGCGTTACGTGTTTATTGAAACAAACCTGAACCATGCCCCTCGATAAAATCCCACGTTAAAATCAACGATTTCCCTCAACCAACCCAAATTTATCCATGTCACGTTGTTCCAGCCAACTCTAATCTCTTAGAGCTACTCAACTAATTTATCTTCTCCTCACGAAAATACAATATTTACGAATAAGATAATATCATGCACGCTGCTAATTCTTTTCTATTGCAGCAAAAAACCATTAACACTTGTTATCGTTGAATCCAACTACATAAATTTCTATTTCTCAATTTACCTGGTAGTCACTTTATCATTGCTTCCATTGATATGCCAGCTCTGTTTCTATTCCCGTTTATTATTTTTAAAACCTAATTTAGTCGATATTAAATTGCGTACAAAAAATTAAATAATACTGTAATAACACTGTAATAACACACCAAGATATTGTGTATTCAGAATAAATAAAAAAAAAACAAAACTTAGAAAATGGAAGAAGAGAATTAATTTATTTTTATGTAGAATATAGCAAATGGGAGACTGTTAAATAAAATTTAATGTAAAAATATTATATTCAAAGAAGCATCTAGCTTCAAAAAATAAACAGTGATGAAAATTCGCAGAACTAATAAGAAAAGTGATTTGTCAAAAGGACTTACGTTTTGTATGTTTTTACGACGCCAGTGCCATTACAACAATGTAACGTTTCTATTAATTTCTCGTACATTACGTGTACGCTGCTTCTTTTATGAGAATTTCTGTCGGCTAGCTTTTTATTTCTTATTTACTCAATGAAATATTTTTTTATTATTTTATGCGTTCACTTCCTTCTAATTAAGTTATTTCTAAAAAACATAACTGAATTAAATACCTGATGAAATAAATGCAATATTAAAGTCTATCCAGTATAAATCTAGAAAAAGTTAAGAAAAAGTATTGCAACTCTAGAAATGTACATTACTTTGAACTTTGTACTATTTCTATTGAAATCATAAAATTTTCTTCTTTTCTGAATATTTCACAGTTAATCTGTAAAGGTTCAATGGTCTATGAAAGTTTAAAATGTAACAATGTTTCCAAAATTGCGTTCATAACATTCAAAGTCTACAAATGACGCGAAACGCAAGAACTAAAAGTTACAATATCGTAATCATAACTGCTACTATTATTACGCTGCTTTTATAGGTTCCAAGGTTTTTTGCTTCTCCTATTCCATTCTTGGTGAGTCTTATTTTGCAATTTGTTATATAATTACTTTCGTGTTATTACAGCAAGTTTAGTTAGTTTTTTTAAACAAACATAATAACACTGGACAACACTTTAATTTAAAAAAATAAAAACATAAATAATTACGTTTGTTTAACAGTTACATGTAGTTTTGTTATTCAATTCAAAATTGTGTATTTAAATTGTAGACGCAATGTCAAAAGTTGTCAGAACGAAGATTTCTTGCAGCGGTTCTTGTGTACCAAATGAAAACGAAACAATAAATCATAAATATTAAATTTTCTCGAGCGGCAACGGAGCTGGAGCTCTAGTTCAATTCGTATTCCTCTGGTTTGCAGAACAGTTTTCATTTCCAAATTTATTACATACATTGCCATGTGTATTAAAACATCTTCCATGAAAATACTACAATTTCATTTGTATGTTTTTGTTTAGCAGTAATTTTAGTTTAGTTCATATGCTTGTGGTATCTTCATGTTAGAAATCATAGAATGCACAGAATTTATTATGCTATTGCATAAACCTAAGATGAATTTCAATTTCATCCCAAAAGAGTAATTGCTAATATAAGGGATTATCATTTGAGAAGAATTTAAGTAATCTCATCATTTGCGCATGCAACTATGCCTTGTATGTGACAAGTAAGCAGAACAATCCCGTGATTCACCACAAATTTAATTGTCAAATTATTGGCAGCAACCATAATTAACAAATTATCCGCATTACAATCTGGCATAATAGAATTTTAATTGGGTTTCCAACCCGAATTAATTTTCAATATAACCTCACTGTATTTTTTCCTACTTTTCTAATAACCTATAATTCTAAAATTTTTTAAAATCTCACATAGAAACACATAAACATTGTAGATCTTCTTTCATACCTTTTGAATTTTTTTTGCCAAGACGTAATTTAGGGATACCAATGTGCGTCTTTTGGCTTTCAAACGATTGAATTCCACTCTTGTACAAAAAAGCGTCGTTTGCGCTATACCTTCTGCAGCGTATCTTCTTCAATTAGAGGATGGGCTTAACCTAGCGTGGTCACGTCATAAAAGCTTAAGAAAACGTGAACACGCTGAAAAGTTTCAAGTTTAGCGAATTTAACAAGAAACACAACTTAGTTTTGTTCAGGTCAAAAGAAGCTTTAGAGCCAGTAAAAAGAACATACTTTTAACCGCTTTACGCAATTAAGCTACAACTAGAAAATTAATTAATATTTCATGTTTTTGTTTTCAATTTGCAAAGGTATCACCCGGTACACACACATAGAGCCAGGAATAGACTTTGGAAAGGTGTTAAAATGTAGCAAAAGATGTAATTTCTTAAAGAAATAAATTTAAATATTAAATATATTTAAAATGCATTATTTTTTATGCTACAAAGAATTGGATTAGTTTGTCTAGCACCCCATTATTTGAAAATCTTTTAGAAGTTAATAACGTAATGACCTTGTTCAGATTCATAAAATATACTTCACGAAACTAATTACAACAAGTGTCTCAAATAGCAATGATTATGTCTTTAATGAACTGGCTAAAGTTTTAATTAACAAATACCACGTCGAGTATCTACATACGATGCAGATTGCACCGTCAACAAGGGAGAACAGCAAACTTACTTGGAAGATGTGGAAGTAAACAATATGCAGATGCGTTTAGTGCTAACATGAAACAAGTTCAAGATGTCTTACCTAAAACAAGTAAACACACCATGGTATATAAGTATAAATTCTAATTAATATAACTTAAGAAGAAAATAGATTTTAGAACTAAATTCTGAAAAATTTGTACGTCGGTTTAATTGGTTTACCAACGAAATTTTATAACTGCATACTAAAATATATTTTTATTTGATGTTATAACATCAGTAATATCTGTCGTGCGCGTCCGTTTTAATTAAAGTTGCTTCCGTCGGCCGAGCGCACTCAATTTGCGTGCGACATTAAATCCAAGCTCGCGCTGCGGTAAAAATACTCTACTGTTTTGCACAGCAATTTGCGTCAATTTTCTTTGCATGAGTGCCGTGCAATTGGTTTGCAATTGAGGGAGGTAGTCAATTTTATTATGTTTTTCATCTTCCAAACCCAAGCCAAAATACCGTCAAGTTTAGTGAGAAATATTATAAATTACTTTGTGTGTTAATTGTTATTCTGTTATCTTTGAGCGTACTGCAACCATATCGAATACTAATACCGTACTTGGCCTCTATTCTATTATACTGCAACTACCAGGGTTATTAGCAGTTATTGGGATTGAATTCTGTAGCAGTATATATTATATTGAATATACCCCTAGCATAATTTGAATCTGTGTTCCCCAAATATGCACCTCGCTGTCACGACTTACCGGCTGAGCCACGAAGAGAGGCTTGTGTATTAATTATTTTATTTACTAATTTCTATTAAAATTACACGCGGTAAAAATAAATCATATTATTTACAACCATTTAAAATTTAAAATTATTATAAATGTAACATGATGTAATGATACACAACATTGTATTAAAATCAGGATGAACATTTTAATTGTAAGCAGCAAAATTAATTTCAAATTATTATTCTTAATTGCAAATCATGTTGCCTCCAGAAAAAACAAAATAGGCTGCATTGACATGCTGCCTCTGGGTGAGATGGCGGCTGGGACGTTAAATGGGTCGTTGGTTGATATTAGTTTGTGTAATATTAACATAATATGCGCGTCGTTAGAGAGCGCGCACGCGGTAATTGACGGCCGCCGCCGCAGATGGTTTGAGCGGCAAACGTGATGAGATGGACGATCGTTATTTCCAAGTTGTTCTATTTTACTATATATACTAAGTACTACAAAAAATTAAAGAAAACTTTAATTGTTTATAAACTACAATTAAGTAAATCAAAACTTTAAAATAAAACCAAGGTTTTAATTGTATTTTAGTTCTTCATAATCTTTTTTACCGCCTCGGTAGCACACTTGGTAGTGCACTGGCTAACGAATTCGGAGATTGCGGGTTTTATCATGCTAACAATTTTGTTTTTAGCTGTATTATGGTTTAAAATCACGCTGAGAGGTCTGCATTCTGTCGAACAGAAAAACAGTGCAGCTACTGAGTGGTTAGTGATGAGTAGATTTAGTATGGTCTATGATTCATGTGTTTGCAGTTCGCTCACACATTACGACGCCCTCTGCCCGAATTAAGTATGAAAAGATTAGGATTAATGATAATAACAATAATAATTTTATCAAATTCAAAAGAATAATTTGTTGTTACATTGAAGTATCATAAGCAGCAACAGAATAATGGTGACAATCTAATTATAATATTGACGGGCTCATCAGTCTGAGTATCTAGTTACCACTCCCGGGAAAGTAACAAGCAGTTTACATTCATATGTTGTCAAAATTGACAGTTTGTTATCAAGTAACCACATAAAATAAGTATAATTTTAGTTAAAGTTTGTTAAATTTATAGGATGACATCACTAAATTTCTTTATCAACTTAAAACTAAGTTAATCGCAATAGATTTTAAAAAAATTAAAAATTGACACTAATTTATTAAAAATTTATAATATAAGCAAGAGAAAATAAGAAGCAAATTATGGTCAGCAATAGCTTTTGGTGCTTTCACCATTCAATCAACAACAAAACTAGGAAAACAAATAATAAATTTGTGATGTGATCAGAAAAAAAAAATTAAAAAATATATTATAGATAGATATAACAAGTTCTTATACTTTTACCCTTAACAATTGATGGTATTTTTATAAAACATTTTAACTTTTCATTTCTGTTTTTAATAATAATATTCACTTGAATTGTTTATTAAAAATATTGTTTGAATATTGTGAATTATGTTTTAATATAAATGTTGCTTTTCTTTTGTTTTATCTTAGAACAAACGCAAAAACTTTGCAAAACACAAGAAAAGTTTCCGCATTTTCCGCACGATATGCGACGCAAAATATATCCGCGCGTATTATGTCCGGATAAAAGTCACACAGCCGGGTAACGCTCGTCGGTGGGCTACAGTTATAACTTATAAATATAACCCGGGCCGCCACCCTGCCGCTTTTGCTAGTGGTATTTACGTTTCGACCCTTGACGCAAGTTGCTAACCCGATGTCATATTTTCGTTTGGCTTTACCGCCGCTACCACCTTTACAACTCTTATTGCAATAAACCTCGACCTTTCCGATGTTTGTCGTGTGCTCATCATCACACGAGATAAATAAACATACGTGTATTACTTACAGACATGTCATAAGCAAGTATTCTTGTAAATAAAATGAATAAATAAATACATAAAAATATTTCATGTCAAAAACATTTATATAACTAAAAATAAAACTAATTTAAAAACAAAAGTGTAGAAATCTTGTAGATTGCTCTCACATTTACATTATTGCAACCGTGCGCCAAGTTGACACACAATTAATATTCAAATTAATACTGACGACGATGAGCGCAGACGTCATTAACGGAGCTTACTAGTCGAATGAGTTCCCACATCGTTGGCATTATAATTATTCGAAGCACTTGAATTGAGACACCAACATTTCTAGAGTTCTATACAGAACACAAACAAGCACAGGACCTAATAAACTTTCATTTTGCACAAACAAACAAAAGTATGCTCAACTCACTTCTGTGTTAAAATAAATACATTTATTTGAAAACAACAACACTATATTTGGTAAAAAACTGAATTGACTTCATTTTCCTATTATAAGTAATTCACATTTAATAATTTAAAATGTTTGTTTTTGTTATAGCCTATTCTAGTCATTGCAATTTTCTGCAGAGAACACATTTTAATATAGTTGCATAGTAACTAAAATATTAACGTTGCAAAATTCTGCAAATTGATGCAGTATTTTAGTATGTATCCATCGAATATCCATCGTCGCTTTGGAGTTATTAATCTTTGCCACCTTCACAATATGTGCAAAAGGGGGAAGCAAAAGAGAGGTACGGATGGGCCGCTGGGATGTTGTAAATATGCGCATTGTCACTTCCTGCAAACAAATTTTCATAACACATATGGGAACGATACATGTCGTCTGTATGCTATGTACAGGCGAAGGCGGCAGTAGAAGTTGAGTTATTACGGTAAGACATTCAATAAAACATTGCTATGCTGAAATTGAAAAATAATTTTAACCATAAATTATTCTATTATTTGATAAACAACATAAAAATTAAATTTAAACAAAATTTCTAAAAAATTGAGATAAAATTGTATTTTTAATTAATAAAAAAGTTCAGATTTTAAAATAAATGTTTTTGGTACAATTTATTTATTTTCTTGTAGATGTTTGAAATGTCAACAAATTTATGCTTAGTAGTTATTATATTGCATTAATTATAGAAATTTATATACGTTGTCCCATCCTACCTGCCTCTAACATGCAGATAAAATGTACAGGCTGGAAAAACACAAAACCCGAACAAAACAAAAACAACAAAGATTTTGTTTGTTTTTATTAAATAAAATTACATGAATAAATTTGGAAACAATATTATTGAGTTATTTGTTAAAATAAATTATTTTAAAAAAATTTTAGCCAACAATTTTATATTATTAACTAATATATAAAAGTGTCAATTTATATAAATTATATTCCAATAAATTACTACTAATTTTAAATTAGCTATGTAAACTATACTAACTAATATTTCTTTTGGCATTGTTTTCCGTTTTTTTTTTGTTTCAATGACATTTTGTATTGAACAAAGCACAGAGTGTGCTTGGTTGCCGGAAAAAGGCAATGGGCACAATACACGCGAACCATCGATAATAGCCACGGTGCTTGTGTAACAACATGACGTTTCACAAATGGATGATTAATCTGCACTGAATTTTTCCGACATGCACGGAACAAAAGGCAACAAACATTGCACTCGCATTTTGGATCATCTTGGCATTTCCCATTTGCGCACACATTTAATGCTCATTTCAGCGAAAGCAAATAATTAAAATACCCCTTGACCCAAACGGCGGTATTTATTAAACAAATTAATTTTACGTGTATTTTTAAGTTTGTTTTTTGTTTGTTTTGCTTACATAGGACAAAATTTTGATTTGTGTTTAAGAGAATGTAATAAAGTATCGATTAAGCGTCATTTTGATTCGCGAGAATAAAACAAAACGAGTTAGCAAAATCATACATTGCAAAATACAAAAGTTTACAGTTTAATGCTAAAGAAAATAATTACACAATAACAAAATAAAAGAAACAAAAATTCAATACATTTATTTGTTATCGATTTTCGGTGACGGTTTTTTTTATTCTCTTGAATTTCTTTTACTCCAATGCCGTGGATGATAAGTTGTAAGTTATATTTAGTAATTATAGTAGTATTTTTATATATTTAACAAAAATATTTGTTAGAAATTTTATTTTAAATAAATCAATGTAGTGAATTGTTAGGTAAATTATATTTTATAAGAATATGTATCAACTTCTAAATTAAACGTGTAAAATTTCATTAAATTAGAGATATATCAGAGCACATTGTATATGTTTTAATATATAATCTAATACGATGTAAAAAACGTTTTTTATATATTTTTACAAAATTAAAATATTTTGTGCTCTTCACTAATTATCAGGCTTTATAATATCGTTTATTACTATTACGCAACAAAACATGGAACCCGTCAACTGCCACCACCAGCAAAGCACATTTAAGAATTAATTTTCTTGCTAATTAACAATCTCATTACTCTCAACTTTTGACAAAATATATTTGCAATAATTGATTTTATTTTTGCAAAATTTTAAATACTATATTATAATATTTTAAATAATATTTTAAATACTACTAATTAACTCCAACTCCACTTAACTTATTTTAATTAGTAAACACAATTTAATGTCTGTAGTATTAAACTATTTTATACATTTTTTCAGTAATTAATAAATGTTAAACAAACGTAATTATTAAATCATAAGCTACCACAAGGCGGTATGTTAATTATTCATTTCTTAAAGCAGTCAAAAAAAATTTTAAAGTTAAAAATGTTTGTTGGCAATTTAAAAAATAAGTAGAGGAAATAAATAAATGCATTTGTATAATGTTGACCGCTGTAACATGAGCGGCGGCAAATTTTTTTTATGAAAACATTTTGCTACCAGAACGAAATTAAAGTGTTTAATTATTTTTTGTTATATAGGCGCTCTGTTTGTTTACAATCTAGACGCATCAATATTTTTAAATCAAGATTAATAAAATAAAATAATTATTTCAACTTTTGTTGAATTCAAATTATATTGTATATTAGTTGTATTTTATTTAATATAGTAAAATAATTGTTAAAAAATTGTAAAACCAAGAATTAATTAAATATGCTATAAAAATTAATTTGTGATTATTAACACAGGTATATTTTCTACATGCAAGTAAATATTAAAATTTACAAATTAGAATTGCAGCTTGAGTTAAAACGATTACATATTGCAAAGTAGTTGTTGTTTTATCAACAAGAGCGCAATTAATCGATAAAACACAAAATTTTGCAATGCATAAAAATATCTAGTTGAGTAAATTTTATTTGTTAGTGCGTAAACTAAACAATATGTAATATGGTGTTAATACTTTTATATACAATTTATTAAATCTAAAATCAATTAATTTTTTTGCCTCGTTTTACAGTTAAGTCGGTAAGCCGTCTGCCTGTAGCAATAGTAGCAACGTGCATATTCTGGGAACACAGGTTTAAATCCTGCTGGGAGTATATTCAATATAATGTACACTCTCACAGAAGTTAGTTCTAATAATAACCTTGGTAGTTAATGGTCAAGTGCGGTGTCGGTAATCGGCATAGTTGCAGTACGCTCAAAAAAAAGCTAAACTAATTTTTCTCGCATTTAAATAATAATTTCTTTTAATTTTTTTTTACATTAAAAATAACCAATTGAAGCAATTTGTCCTTAAATTAAAAACACAGTTTATGCGTGAACAACGAACCCATTTTGCCGCCGGCTGCTCGAATCGCCAAACCGCCTCCATTGCATTCACTAAACCAAGTCTTGATTGAATTTAACTCTTAATGGAGCACCAAACTAGCTGCAATTGGCAGACACATAGACTCAAAATGAAACACAGAGGAATTGTACGAATTTCAACATACTACTATTTCACCACTCTTCTCTGGATATCAGCGTAACAATTTATTACTAATATGTACATCATTGTTGGCTTGTCCTGTATGTACATTCTGGAAAGCTTTGCATGTTTTGGGATGCCAC
The DNA here is from genome assembly GCA_027575565.1 of Diploeciton nevermanni. Taxonomy (NCBI): domain Eukaryota; kingdom Metazoa; phylum Arthropoda; class Insecta; order Coleoptera; family Staphylinidae; genus Diploeciton; species Diploeciton nevermanni. The sequence goes on from JAODIE010000005.1 coordinate 1,303,811, forward strand.
AAGACAAACCTGAGGGACGTTGGCTAGGCGTTGTGAAAATAGACTTGGTTATAGTGGTAATTTTGCATGGGAATGGCAGACTTCAAGGATAGTCAGTGCCTATAGCTTTGCATATGCATGTGGAGAAGTCCCTCAGAGCGGATACGCAGCGGAGGTAGTTTGGTAAGATTTATAAGGCATTTAGAATTAGCAATGTAGATGATGCCCCAAAATTGCACAGCCTCCTTTATGCTACGCAACAATTATACTAGGATCCGGTTTACTATCCCAGTAGTAAACTTACATTTCCGTTATAATATACGCTGTTAAATTACATAAAAAAAAACATATAATGAGATTGATGTCGCAATAATCAATCGAATTGTTATTAATTTTACTAGGATTCATTAGATTTTTTTAACTTTTAAGTTTCAAATTTTTATTACAAGAGTTATTACTCTAAAGATAAAAAATACAAAATATTTGTAGAGTTACTCTAAAAAAAGATTGTTTAACTGCAACCTTGTCAGATACTTGACCTTTATTCCACTATACTGCATCAACTACCAGGGTTATTAATAGTTATTAGCAATAAATTTAGTAAAAGTATATATTATATTATATGTACTCTTAACCAAAAACAAAGTATTTAATTTAAAGAAAATATAGTTCTGTTTTATTTCAAACTTTTTCGTACTATCTCTGTATTTTTTTTCACGTCTTAATCCTTTAATTTTGTCTTCCACCACTAAATAAAAATTCTACCATTAAGTACTATTTTTATAGTGGTTTATCTAAGGAGCTAAGACAACCACCACCGCTTTTCTTTAACACAAGTCAAGTCAAGATGAGGTCCGCTTCCGTTTTAATATCAGCGCATCTGAATCTCTTTTATTGCTCTCTGGCGCAAAGTCTCACATAATACAGCAATACACATTCATGTGTTGAAGTAGCTCCTTGACGACGGCAATGAACCCAAAATGAGCAAAAATGCTATGGGACTTCCAACCAAAGAAATTTTTATAGCACACTATGAAAATTTAGACGTGCACTAAAAAAGTAATTTCAATTTTCATCTTGTATTGCATTTATTTCTTTCTAATAATATTAACAATAAAAACCTAAAATTTATAATAATAATTTTTTTTAGTTTTACTTTCATAATATTTTAACAATAATTTGATGTTAGTTATGACTTAATTACCGGAAAAATACGATTTCATATGTGCTAGAGTATGAGAATTGATAGAGTTGTTAAATTCTATTTTCAGCATAAATACGTCAATTATACCAACAGCAAACAAGAAAGAAGTAAAAATCGCAGTATTGCGCATAATTGCACGATGCAGTGTCTAGAGTGCAACTTGCAGTATTGTTGGTTTGTGCTTCTGATGGTGTTTGTACAATGCAGTCGATGTTTAGAGTAAATCATTGCAATAAAGCCGACGCCGGCGCACAATTCCGCAATGCTCTCATTATTTATTTACAATTTAATTACACATTTGATTTCATTTTATTTTTTATTAAATTAGAAGGATTTAGCTACGGTCAACAAACTGGGATACTAAGTCAGTAAAACTGAACATTGTACACTACATGCCGCAATTTAATTCATTCTATATTGGTATTTAATTGAGATAGATGTTGTCATATAACTTTTCAGAATTTACATATGTAGTATCCAAACCATAACAATTAATTACATCAGTTTAACTGAGAATATTTTTTTTGTGGTGATTTTATGACATTAATAACACAACTAGTTAGTTTTATTCTTTTGAATAATTAATTTTAAGCAGTTCATTTTTAGGTTGCAAAATGCAACCATTTTAACTCGAACATTTTTAATTCCGGCCATTAATAATAAACCCAAACAGCATCGCATGATATTTTACGTTGCTATTGTCCACATCGCATGCTGCGATGCATATCGCAATTGAAAATCGAACAATCACCAAACACATGAAAGCATGCGGCGACGGGTGTGCTACCTCAGCAATAAATAAACACAAAAGTAGGCAATCGCTTTTTATCTCGCGTATTTCATCACATCAATTGAAATCGAAACGCGCCACCAAAACCGATATAAAACTCCACTTTCAAGCGAAATACATAACAATTTAATTATTCTGTTGCCCAAAAGTAAAACAATTCCGATACGCTCAATTTATACAGAAACTATTTTTTGCTAACATTTTTTGTGCACAGCTGGTTTAAGTTGGACTAGGAGCCAAAAAGCTAACTCTTTTAAACTGTCGCCTGCATTGCAATTTTTAATGCTGAGCAAACTTTTGCAACGCAGCGTAATTTTTTTTCCGTCTGCATGCTGGGGAAGAGTTAGAATAAGAGTAAGTTTAAAGTTAAACATTTTCTACATGTAATAATAAACTAGAAATGTTCGGGGAATTAAAAAGAGATTTTCTGAGGATTAAAATTGAAGCAACTTCATTACCAGAAAAACTTTGGTAATTACTAGAAAAATTACTGTTGGAGAAAGATTAGAATATTGATAAAATGCATAAATGTTAACTTAAATATTTTTGTAAGCGCAGAACGCATTTGTGCTGATTGAGGTTTTAATTTAAAAGTCAAAAATATTTCAATGATTAAAACCGAAAAACGTTGGTCGAAAATGCTCGCTTAAGGCGCAACTTGAATTAAACATGAGCGAATTTTCACGCTGTTATTAGTAATATTTAAAGAGAACAATTTGCATATTTCTTATTCTATCTGCATCTAAAAATCAAATTTTAAACAAAAAAAAAATGGCGCAAAAAGACCACCCGTAATACAAATAGAAACAAGAAATAAAACACCTAACATAATTACAAATTAAAAAGAAATTGATAGTATTGTAATTAATTGTATATTTTTTAGTGCATATTTATACACAGTGTGCAATGAGATTAAATTAACGACGCATCTGTGCAACGGATCAATTTGCGAAAGGTGGAGGCGACGGGAAATGCAATTTGTTGCCTGCTTTGTGCGCAAGGTTACGTGCGTGTTTTCACCAACAGATGCCAATTAAGCATTAATTGCAAAAACGTAAAAGCAATTTACACCATTGAAAATTAACCGCAAATTGCTCAAAATGCAGTTAGTAAATTGCCAAGTGAAATGGTTGATTGCATCAGAGGCAATTCGGCATTACTTGATAAAATGTCAATATTTTTATATAAAACTTAAAAATTATTTAATTATTTAAATACATAACTAACAATACAAATAAGTAAAAAAAAAGTCTGGAAGTAAAGAGAAAAAAATTGAATTTATTGCCCCAAGACAAAACTTTTTTTTCCTTTTTAGCTAAAAACTTATAACGCCAAAAATTAAAAATTTTGATAAATGCAAAACATAGTTAACAAACATACATTTTGAGCAACAAAGTAAACCCTATAAGAAACCGGATTTTGTCAAATTACGCCGCCATCTCCAAGTAAACTGGGTCGCTCATTTGAGAAAGCGGAAGTGATACGCACGTTTCTCACTAACTCGTCAACCCTTTTGTAAATATCAGCAAATTAGATTGCGCTGGACCTTCGCCTACTTAATCAAATTTGTTAGGCGTGCAACGTATAAACCGACAAAGATAACTGAGACAAACACCAAACGCATCCACATTAACTTTTTACTCACCCTTTCATAAACAACCAAACTTAGTCGCAAACTTATAATTCACTTTTATTTCCGGTCTTACAAATGCGTCGTAAATTAATTCACTGCCAAAAGTTTATAATTAATTTACTACAAATACCTAATTTGCTTGAAAGCACATTTCGTAGTCTGCTGTCGCTGCATAAGTAATCACATAGTGTAATGGCAGCAATGGGTTGAGACATTTACTATTAAACGATCGCCGAACGACGATAGCATTAATATTGCAATACCAATCTAAACCAGGTGATAGAGGTAAACGTGCTATGCCGTTTCTTTCACCAAAAACTTTAACATACATCAATTCTTAATGTCGATGGTAATACAGAAAAAGCTTTCAATGGCAGCGCTACTTTTGTGTCCATTTGAAAATATTTCAGAACGTTGGCAATGCGAGAATTTGCGCCATTGTTCACAGTACTGGCGAGCCATGTAAAATATGGGCAATTAAGAATATTAATTGTTCCCTATACTTCGGTTCTCTGTGCGCCGGCTGTACAATGTCCACACGCGAACATTCAATGCGTGACAATCGTGCCACGAACGAATTCATTTCCCAAAAAAAGAATAGACAATAAAAACCAGCAAAAACCACAAAACGCACAAGACAAAGTACAACTAAACTAAACAGAAAAATTGTACAACAAACACACATTTATTACTAAAATATTATAAAATTAAAAAATGTGATTAAAGATATTTAATTCCAAAGTAAACAAAATATTTCGTTTTTAATTTTAGCAAATATTGATATATATATGTTGTATTTATATAATTTATTGTCAAATTTCTGTTGTCACATAATAAATAAAATTTATCATATAAATATATTCTAAATTATTGTTGTTTTTTAGTGCTAAAGATACAGATTAATTATTATTCATTGTTCCTGAGTAAATTAACCATAAATTCTGATATTTGAAATGACACTTTTTATTGGTAGTTAATCAACTACGGATGAAAACCCAAATAAATGTAGAACAACAATTTTGATTATTTTAGTTTTGAGACAACTTTTAATATTCATATTAAGACTATAATCTTTTTAAAAATATACAAAACATCCATCATTTAAAATTAAACACACTAAAGCACTTTCTATAAATTTTGATGATCTGTAATTATTAATACTAATAACAAAAATAAATACACTAGCACATTTTACTAATACTATTAAAAATTAATTATTATTATAGACATTACAAAAGTCTAAACATAAATCTATGATGATTACCTCTACAAGGTATTTATACAAAACTAAAACCTTATCAAAGCAACATACTATGTAGGATACCCTAAAGTAGATTATCTACATTGTCAAGCATATGTGTCATAAGTTATCCGATCTTATCACTACACTCACTTTATAAGCGCAACCATAAAAATTAATCAAAATTGTTTACATCCGCTCTGCTTTGAGATCAAATTAGCGGAAAATATAGTTTACTGATACAACCTTTGATTGAAATGTTGCAAAGTATAAAGAAAGAAACATCCGAGATTTAAAAATCAGTTTGTTTTCATTTGCGCAGTTATCATGACTGCAAGTCAAAAAATCTTTTTTATAGTGATTCTGGTTAGTTGTTGTTATGCACAACACCAGATATTCTCTCAACCAAAAGGTAGCCATGTGAATCAGTTTAAGTTACGCATTACCAATGGACACATTAATGAGATGACTAGTGATAACGGAATTCAAGAGCCAGAAAAAATACCTTCGACAAACAGAGTGGTCACTTATATGCATGATGGATCTTTGGAACAACCTATTAATCTAGGAAATTTGGTACCAAATAAAGAAGACAAGCAAGAGGTTGATTCTATATATTTGTGGAATATGATGGTAACCGCATTACGAAAACTGATTAGAAATATTATTCAGCAGGAATCAAAAAGAAAAATTTTTCTTCCATGGACGTTTAATGAAGATGATCCAAACTTTCTACTACTTGATAAATTTAAGAAAAAGTTCCGTTGATTTAAGAGCAAGAACGATTTTACTTCATCTTGTTATTGATGATTATTGTCCTAAATTGATTGTTTCAAATAAAACACACTCAATTGCATGTTGATGTTGATCTCTGTTTGTAGTAATGATAAATGCATAAGAGAGCTTGTAAATGTCAAAATTAACAAGCCTTATAAATTAATCAGTCTTGCAATTTGTTCCACGATAGTTTGCACGTCTTGGATTCGTCCACATTTGGTCATACGTTATTACCTTCAGTTTAAAAGCATCAAACTGTCATTAATTCAAATTAAACCGAAACTATTTGTGTTGTACCTTGCGTTCTGCATCTTTTAAAAGTTCTCCTTAATTGCGCATTGTTAAAATTTACGTACATATTTTGCTATAAAACCCGTGTGAATCTATTGATACCTCACCAGCAAGTGCTTTGAGCTTGAGTGAAGAATCTGGCTCTCATAATGAGTACTGAGCTAATTGTCGTGATTGTGTTTTGCTGTTGGGGGGCAGGTGTCTCGGCTTACTATTATACACCTGTTTATTGGCCATATTATCGAAAAGAATTACCACCCGCACATGAACTCACCATATCTTTGCCAGCTGATAATCTACCAAGTCCAGAAATATTGAGTATGAATAGTGGTTCTATGATGCTCCAACAACAATTTACTTCTATGGAACCGCCACAAAATGGAATGTTTCAACAACCACCAAGACAGCAGCCTTATTCAATGTATCAGGAGTCATCAATGTACGAACAACCATCCTTTCAACAGCAACCATTTATGCAAAACCAGATTCAGAATCAAATGCAACCGCAAAATGGAATAATTCAGCCATCAATGCAACAACAAAATTCTTTTCAGCAGTCAAATACAATGCAGCAGCAAAGCAGCATGCTAGCACAAAATAACTACCAACACCAGAATCTAGTGCAGCAACAATCTGAATCAATCCCATTTCAGCAATCAGAAGCATCATTTAACGAATGGTTGAAACCATTGGATATGCAAGAGCCAATGCAAGAGAAATACCCACAGAAACCACCCTTCTCATGGCAGGTTGGTGCTACTGAAAAACCGGCCAACATGTGGAATTCATTCGAAAATGATAACAAGTTCAACAACAATCCTTATAACAACCTTAATCAAAACCTTAATAACAATCTTAACAACAATCCCAACAACCTTATAAAAGATCCCAACAATAATTACGTCAATAATCCCAACAACAACCCTATTAACAATCCCAACAATTACAACAGCAATTTCAACAACAACTACAACAACAATCCTACCAACAATCTCAACGACAACCACAACAACAATTTGAACAACAATCCCAACAAAAATAACCCTAACAATTTCAACAACAATCCCAATAACAACCACAATAACAATTTCAATAATAACCACAACAACAACCCTATCAACAATCCCAACAACAACCACAACAATAATTATAACAACAATCCTAATAACAACTACAATAACAATCTCAACAACGATCCGAACAATAACTCTATCAACAATTCTAACAACAACCACAACAACCACTTTAACAAGGATCCTAATAACCACTTCAACAACAATGCCAACAACGAGCCTAACAATAACCCCAACAACAATCCTATCAACAATTCCAATAACAACAATATCGCAGAACCTAATAATAAAAATATGCAAGTGCCTACGATCTCCCATATTAGTGGTCCAGTCTCTCTGACTATAGGCAACGAAAAAAACCTGCATGTGGTCAACACGGAAAGCCTGCAGATATTTGGACGGAAATTCGGTAAGTTAAATCCAGGATCTCCACCCCAAAGTAGTATTGTTGATCCAACTCCATACATAGGATTTGAATCTGGTAACCCACCAAAGGACTATCTACCAGATGTGAAAAGCAGGGCTAACGAATTTGTGCTAGAGAAACAACTCCACGATGACATCGATGAAATTCAACTGGAGATTATCCAACTGATCAGGAAACTCGAAAACTTAAAGCAGAAGCTGTATACATTGAATCCATCCAAGGTTATTGATTCATATTATAATAATAATAATTATGATAACATGTACCCTGACCCCAATGGTCAACCATTAACACAATTAATTACCAGACCCTCGGCAGTTCAAAGTAACGCTAATTTTGACAGACATTCACCAAGTCCTAACCATGTATTAACAGGTAATGTACGTTATGGGCCAAATGGTCAGATGTTGATTGATCTGCAACCTTCTTCTGAGACGCCGGACAACAGACCAATGTATCCTAATGATCGTAACGATGACAATTATAAAATGGTGGCGCAGCAACCATTTAGCAAGGTTACACAGCATAACCCATTGTATGACGATTATCCTTACAGAACTAGTAAAAGTACACATGACGAGAATTCACAATATCCAAACGAACATCCATGGACTGATTTTCTAGCTCCACAAAATCCTTTTATTGATATAAAACAGTATGCACCATCTTATGCAACAAACACGTATGGCCAACCAAATAATTTAGCACAACCAACAACAGCATTTGGAAATCATTTTATTGGTCAACCAACTACCCAAGCACAGCAAGGGTCAGCAGAAGCAAATAGAGGACAAGTAAATAATTATGCGCCATCGACTTATGCACCAACAATCAATAATTATGGAGGAAATAATCAATACACACATAGTGCTTTTGGACCAAATGAACTTGTGTTTAGTCGTTTGGCAAATGATCCTCATAAGAATAATCAAAACCAACTAAAACCTTGGTTTAGAGCACCAGCTGAACTTGCAGTTGGAAATCAGCAACCTGCGCATATCCATGACCACGAAACTAAACAAACACAAAATGCTTTTGGAAATAATCAGTATATACCTAGCGGACAAGGAGGACAAAATGTTGGTAGTAGTCAACATTTACCTTCGGCAAATAAAAACCCTGATACTTCAGCTACATATGGAATGTTAGGACAACCTGGAGGTAATAATCAATTTGTCCTACCCAATCAGAAATATCAAACAATTGGAAACGGTGTTAATAACCAAAGTCCAAATAACTATGGAAAATTGAATAATCTATATGCTGAATCTGCTCAAGGACAGCAACCTAATACCCATGAAAATCTACTAAGTAATCAAGAATATGGAAATAATCAGTTTACAACTTCTAGTTCATCATTATATGGTACTCAATTTTTATTGCATATCAAAATAATTTATTAAAAAATGTACTTGTTGATTCAGGTTCTTCTGCATCTTTAGGCAACAGACTTAGTGGTCCTGGGCAGCAATCATATTGGAACAATCAACAACAGAATCCAAATTATGGCAATCAACAGTATAACCAAAAACCTAATCATTTTGGAGAAAATTACCAAGCTGCACCTAGTAGTCCAGAATATCTACATAACTATAACCATTATCATAGACCGAGTAGCTTTGGACCCAGACCAACAACCCCTACCTATGGTATTGATTCTAACAATATCAATTTACCTAATTCTATAACTGGTCAATTTTCGTCATATGGAAATATGCAAACTCCTCAAAGTCAGAATGTAGGTGGTGGTTTACCAAACAATTCAGGTCTGGCACCTTCTTCTGGAAATGAACAAAATAATGCGACTCACAATACGCAGAATAATTCTGGGTTTACTTCGTTAGGTACACCAACTGTTGCGGTAGTAACAGCTCCTCCTTATATCGCAGCTGAAAACAAATTATATCCATCTTATGGAAATCAACAAAATAACCAAGTGCCCAGTACATATGAAGGTAATTCGGCAGGTTCTTCTGGTGGCACTGCACAGCCAGAATTTACTTTGTACGGAACCATCAAGAATAGCCAAGGACAGAATACTTTTGCAGGGCAAATGCGCATACCTACTAGTCAAAGTCAACAATCTATTTTTGATGCACTACCTAATATCTTTTCACAAAAACCGGCAACATATCCAGCATATGCAAACATACAACACAATCATGCACCAAATAATAATGTGGGTAACTGGCAAGATGCACCTAACAAACCAACACAAACACCTTCATCTCTTGGGCTGCAACCATATAATGCCTACAACCAGAATTCAGCAACATTGAATTTTCCTTATGGCAATAGAGGACAGAATTCTTTTAAAGGGCCAACAAGTAATGCAGCACAACAACCCGCATATGGAAGCAATAAATATATTCCAGAACAAAATACTTTTACGGAAGGAAACTTACACGGAATTCCTAGTAGCTCAAGTCAACAATTTCCAGGTAACAACGTAGCTAAACCATCATTTTTCATTTATGACAATCAACAACCTAATCAAGCCCAGAATACCTACGAGAATAGCCTGCAAGGGTCTCCTATTGGGACAGGACAAACAGGCAATAATGCCGGTAAACCATTCTTTCCGTCATACGAAAATCAACAGTATAATAAACCAGGAATTAATCAAGATGTACTTAGCGACCAAAGACAGCAGCCAAGTATCTTTCGTGACGAACCAAATAACCCATCTCTACCGCAGAACAATATAGAAGCACAAGCTCCTCAATATAGTGGCACAGAAGCACTACGACCAATCACAGAGACGCAAAATAATCCAAACCAACCTTCAGATTTTATCTCTCCATCATTCGCGCGTCCTTCTGGGAATACCGGAGCGCAAACTCCACAAAACCTCGGGATTTATGGATACACTCCCAACCATAGTACAATGCCGTTGAGTACAAATGGGCCCTTTGGAAAAAACCAACATATTGGGCTAAACTTTGATAAGCATGATGTTGATTATGGTGCACCCACAACAGCACCTGTAAATGAGGCGCTAGCAAAGTCAGCTCCTGAAGACAAGACACTGGAATCTGCAGAAGGTTGTGTATAAAATAACAAAATTTGAATTTGTGACTCTTATTTCTTTTAGGTTGCACCCTCAAGTAAACAATAAACATGCGTATTATGCATATTATGGTTATCAATATTACTAGATATTAATGCAAACCACATGAGGAGAGTTGATTTGATTGTGATGATGACTTTTGAGCTATGTTAACTGTTTCCTCTTAATATAATAAATTATTCTAATCCAGTTAAAGCAATGCAAATAAATGAGTTAAAATTGATTTTGTTTAAACTAGATTAATATGAAGATATTTCCATTATTGTCAATTACAGATGATTTTAAGTGTCCACGTTGATAATTATGATCATTTGAGGCGTTTTCTATTGACGATCTAAAACTGTATTTTAATTACATGTAATTTAATTTAAACAATAAGATGTTTTCGCAAAAACTCCCTAATTTATTTTCACGCATATTCTAGGGCTTTAAGCTACAAATTAGAAAGTTTGTATTTCGTTATTTGTCATTTCCAACAAGCATCAAGTTTGGATGAAATATTCCGCCGCAGCAACAACGCAAAGCTTTTTGTCATTTGCTCCTAATTTGACTAATATGTTTTTTGAGAATCACATTACCTTATCAGATGCAACCGTTGCATGTGGGCATACATAACTCATGCGTCCGGTGATAAATCACCGGTAATTTGTAGCACATCGCTGTACAAATTATACAGCACGCTCACTTACTCATGCTCACTTACCTGCAAGAAAAAGTATGTTGCCATTGTTATTGATGCTTATTTGATATGCGTGTAATTATGGTTTTATTGTTGTAACTTTTTGTTGAACCATTCAATTCTTAATCATTGCAATTAATTAAATAAAATTGAAACAACGTAGACGTTTATTCGAGTAAATTACTTTCTACATCTCAGCAAGATCATTTGCATGTCATATTCAGCTTAATCTATTTCCAAGTATTCTCACTATCTAACTAATGTAAGCATGACAAGGCAGATATTGTAAGAAGTTCATAAATATATTTATAAATGCGTATTGAATAACAAGATAGTAATTTTGCTGCGTTCAAAACAACATATTCCATAGAAACGAAAACTAGGGAATATAATTTTTGGTTATGTATTTTATTGAATGATAAATCATTCATTTTAATTTAGATTACATTTAGACTCTGTTTTTTCGACATTCAAGATAGTAAACGTGCCAAGTCATCGGTTTTATCCTGCCACTCTTTTCTCTCTTTGCGAGAGAATAAAAGCGTGGCAGATCTACAAACTCATCGATCGTTCATTTTTTGCAACTGCAAGAAAACCACCAGAAAAACGATGGCTAACAATCTTAAATATTTACCTTCCATATACGAGGCGAGCGCAAGTTGTGTAAACTTTTGCGTTTTATCCATCCATTTGCACAGAATCTAGTTTAATTCGACTTTCATCGTTTTTCACCACGCGTTTTGTTTCTTGTCTATTTTCTTCTGTTTGCCATAAACATTTGACTATTTATTATATTTTTTACTCTAAAAACTTTATTTTGGCGAAAAGCTGAAAAAGTTTGTAGCCATAAAATACAGATATTTATTTCAAATTAAACTGCATCAAATAACATCGCATTTATTATAGAACTCTAATTACACTTCATTTAGGGTCAGTCGTCGCCGTCGAAGTGAACATTGAACATGACCAACACGATAATACGTGCCTAGTTCGCGCTTGAAAAGAGTTTGAGATTAATGAACAAAATCGCTTTTCTTTGACACACGATCGATCTACATATACAGCTTGTTTACATCACATAAATACAATTATATTCTCAGATTAATTTCAACATCGCAATGATAACTCCAAGCTCGAATGAGTATTTAGTATTTCTAACCTCACCTCACTTCTAGTTTATGATAGAAACAAGCGCAACGAAATGAATTGAATATTGACAGCTTAGCCACTACGATTGGCGAGATTAATCTATCCAAAGAGTGAGAATGTAGCATGGACAGAGTGAGAAAAGTGGCAGGATGCGATTTATTGAATTCTTGAATCCATGCCAGCGCTGCATCGGATCAAAGGTCAGATAGAACCGGAATCAGCGAATCGTTTTTCCGATTGCTACCAGCAGCTATCAGACGATATACTCGCGGGTTTATCTTTTTTAGATTATGAAGGAAGTTTGATAGGCAACGGAGCAGAAAAAATGCTCTAATGAGTCAATACAAGAGCAATCAATTAAGTAATTTTCTGCTTAAAGCAAAACCTGATTTAAACATTTAGGATAAAACATTTAATTTGTGAATTAGAAACTGTTAGTAAATTAATTTGATTTTGTAGCATTATTCTGAAATTTGCATGAAAAAAATTATACGTGTGACTAAACTATAAATCAATAACATACTTTTTATTGAATATGAACATGTTTAATTAATAATGTTTATAATTTAATTGAACTGTTTAAAGTTATATTGATGTCTAACATGCTGATCAGAAATTTGTGCAGAATAGAAATAGAATAGTTACTCAAACTAAATTTAACTTTTGGTCTTGCAGCAGTGATTGTGATACTAGATTCTAGTTAGAGATTCAGTTTGCTCTAAATTTGAGAATAATGCTCCATAAGAAGCTTTTAAACTCCGTACCCATCATAAACTAGTCGAAAACTTGAACAAAGCAAATGTATTTTTGTTACTATATAGAATTATATTCCTAAATTCAAACTCATATGCTATAGTCCAAGTTGTAACAAATTGCAATATTTGTGGCTGAATAAAATCTCTATGAATTGCAAGGTGTCGCCAGTATGCTGAAAAGTTTCCAACTATCTACGATAAATAATTCAGAGCTTGTAGCATCGAAAATACAGACAAATTTCACCACACGAAATGTGGAAATTCGAAACATAAATATTAAACTTTGCCAAAAAGCGGATGGCTCTAACATGCATAAATCTAAAACTACTGGAGTCATTAAAATATTTTCAAGAGATAAAATAAATGTTTTTACATCACGTTCACGTCTCATGTTTTGACACTCTCGCGTACTGTTTAAAAATTATTACATAAAGAGCTGAAGCGTAAAGTTAGTTCTTCATAATGCAAATCTCTAAGATGGGACGATAGCTTCGTGCAGCCAGAGGCCCATCGCGATGAACATTAAAGTAATTTTCCACCCCTCGTTGCCGCCGCCACCGCGTGTACGAGAAAACTGCAGGTGTAGCAAATTATGCAGTGTCTTGAACGTTTTGCTAGCTTGCCTTCCGGCGATTGC
>JAODIE010000005.1:1317614-1339066 GCA_027575565.1 Diploeciton nevermanni
GACATTTATAAACAACGACAGCATCTCCTGCAAGTATAAGACTCAAAACTGCTCGTGTTTTTAGCTCGTTTAGCTTGCTTTAATATATTGGTTTGCATTCTAGATTTACTTACATTTAAAAACACGATTTTTAGATCTACCCAAAATATTAGGTTGCAGATAAACGCAGAATGACATAGCTTAGCTTAATTTTATAAAAATATGTTGAACTTCTCTTTGTTATACTGGTTTCTGTCTGGAGTTTAAGTAGAGTCTGTAATAGCCCATAACACAGTGACAAATTGTGCGTGTCTAAAAGTCTCATCATCTTGACGATGACAAGCAAGGGTCGAGCATTGTGCTTCCTGATTGTTAGTAACTTTCTGTATGTCTTCGCTTGTTTAAATTGCAAAAAATCTCACAATTATCTAGTGTTTAAGCAGGAAAAGAGTTGCCTGAAAAGTTGACGGTCAAGCTGATCAAAAATTCATTACGGACGACGTGTGCCAACGTCAAGAACTGCGTACTTTGCATACCGCATGCCGACCGAACTTTTATAATTTTTGTTGTTGTAAGAAATGATGATTCATAATGAAAACTGCACGAATAGTGAATGTATCTTGAAGTTTGGGGATAATTACACTGCATGATAATTAGTTTCTAGTTAGAGTTTCCAAGTTGAAAGACCCAAAGTCCTAATTACTCCACTAACTCCGCAAACGTTCCTTAGCCGAAATCTTCACTTTCGCAACGTCTACTTAATTTTTGTCCTTTTTTCTGTATAAAATTTCCTAAACCAAAGATATCAATGTTTACTAGGCATGTAGTGAGATGTTGTGAAACGTAGTAAAAGCGGTCGGAAGGCTTGGAGGATTGGGTTCGAATCGGTTACATTATTGATCAAATGTACTGATAGTTTATTCCAGCGTTGGTCCCGGGAATATGCGCGTAGTTTCGCACGGAAGCTGCGATAGCAACCTACGCGCGTGCTGGCAGACATTTCGGTTTATTTACGATCCGCTGCCACCACTCGCTGTGCAATCTATCAGTCGATGTTATGAATGAATCTCTTGAGGGCATCCAACTGCCGCCCGGCAAAGCAAACACATCGTGGTGCAGCCAGTCACAATCGGAGAGAGAAACGTACGTTACCGGTAATTTCTTCTTTTTTCAAAAGGAAATCTAATCAATGAGTAGTTTATCTCTAAGCAATGGTAGCAATGAAAGCAGTGGTTTTGTTAAGTTTATTCATCGTTGCAACTTAATGTGACAATAGTGTTTTGCTAAAATATTAGAAAGTAGACAAGTTAGGTTAGAATTTTTAGAAATATTGACGGTTGCAGTGCTTGAACGCACGGTTTTATTGTTGACGTAATAATACTTTGTTTGATATTAGGTCTTTTTGTTTGGATGGAAATCTCAAGCACGCAGACAGATAGAAGGAATCTCAATTTTCATATTTTATTTTCTGCCAGATGGTGCCGGGACCTCTTGAATTTGGGAATATGAAACTCAGCAATAGACAGAGTTAATTTACCGGAGCGGAAAACAAACATGCAAATTACAAAATTTACTCGGAAAATATAAAAATTATAATGTGCAGAGAATAAATTAAAGGCAGTGAAATAAGCGTTTCAGTTGGTGTAACCGTATAAATAAAGTCTTTGATGAAGTTAATTACATACAAATAATTTTCTTTAATTAAACATAAACAAGTCTGCCCAAAATATTAAATAATACTTAATGACATGTACAGCAAACAAAAAAAAAACTTTAAAAGTTTTATTTTTCAATTACTATGGTTATTACACAATTTTTAAAAATATTATTATCAAATTAAAAAAATAATTTAAACAATCTCTTTACAACATTTTAGAATGCTATATTTTTGTCAGATACAAATCCTTAAAATTCCAACCATTTTAAATTTTTTTATGAACACAATTCTTTTTTCTCTACTTTCTCTATCATCTTCCATCTTGTCATCCAAGCTATCCTGGAATATTCGCACATGCCGACTGTTCTACCTCCAACTGCCGCCACCGCCTGGCGGCAAACGCGAAAACGATGGTGTCGTGCTCATTGGATATTCAGTGTGTTATCTTACGACGTTGGCGTGACTTTCGTCCGAGTTGGAATCGGCGGCAAGCGACGCCGTCGACACTTGGCTGCTTTCAAGGCATAAACCCTTCGAAAAAGAATACTAATAATCGGAAAGACACTAAGAGAAGAGAATAAATATGAACCCATATTGTGCTTATAAGTGCTTAATTGTGACATTTTGTGGGTTTCAAAATGTATAAATACTATCACAATATTTCAAAGATACTTAAAGGACAAAGAAAAGTAGAAATTTTTTTACAAATGTTTTTGTGGTTATAAAAGATTGAGATAAATAATTGAAGAAAAAAAACATTATTGCATATTGGTTGGAATTTTTATATTAGCTATTTTTTATATTTTCTTCTACAATTCCAGCGTTATCTGCGATTTGCTGAAACCAACGACCTCCCAATCTCTAGCTCCTTATACAGAATGCATTTTTCTATAAATAGATTTCTTTAAACAAACTTCCAAAACTTTTTATCTACTTTTTTCCGCACGTATTCTTCCTCAATAATTTGCATGCTGTTGGTCATGTCGTACCTTTATAACCCGTTCATAAACTTTCTCTGTTCTCACATCTCAACAACTTCTTGTTTCCAACCCTCTGCGTTCTCAACCTTTTCATGGACGTAACGAAGCTGCAAGTTACGATGACTAACTTTATAACTTAGACCTAACCACTCCCTGATCCTCCTGTATCACCCCTTTTAACCATTCTCCTCTCGAATATAAAACGCAAGCGTCCATGTAATTTATTAAAAAGTAACTCGCCACCTTTTTGGTTTGGAGTAGATTGGTAATTTGATTGAAAAATTGTAAAATAGGAAAGGATAAGTACCTAATATTTGATGCTAATAACAAACTTTAACAACGCGCACAAAACGTAACCAAGATCTACGTTCATCCTGCTTCAAGAATCGTTTTGATCTGTAGAGTTACAAGAAGTACTTGCCAGCTTTGCATTTAGGGTGCGCAGACTTTGAGAATGATTACTCGTTCGATTGGAAATTTTCTTAGACCTACGAGAAGGAACAGAGTGTTTTTGATAATGGAGGAAATATTGAGATTCAGGCGTAAAATCCTCGATGTTCAGCTAATGTCAGTGCCTCGTAAAAGTAAAGTAAATTTGTAAGTTAAACAAGACTCTAAATTGGAAGTAAAAATAAAGTTTAAAAAAGTAAAAGATAGGTAATTTTTAATTAAAAAAAACATATTTATTTTTTTATTTTACTGGAGAAAGAAGAGAAGGTGTTAAAAGTTTATTGAAGTTATATTATAATTAAGGCAGACAATGTTGATTCAATTTAATTGAAAAGTTCTTTGAGTTTTTATGATATTACAAAATTTATTAAAAAGAAAAAAAATATATGTTTTAAAAGAATTATAACTGCTTATTATACTGTCAATGAAAATAATTTATACTTGATTAATCACAATTAGAGAAAGAAAGCCACAAAGTTACTTCCAAATCAATGATATCAGTTCTTAATTATTTCAGTTCACTTCAATTTGCTTTGATTGACAATCTTAAAACAATCTGATTTTCTTAGTTAATTAATAATCTAATTTAGCATAATTTATAATAAAGATAGTAAAATTTAATATTTTATCAAATAATTTTGACATATTTTTATGTTTATATAATTTATTGCCTCAATTTTTTAGTATTATATCTACCTGATTAATTACTTTTATATATAACAAATGCATTTTCAAATCAATAATATTCTTTCTTGATTTATTCACACTTCAACCACTCTTTTTCATGACTACAACATTTTTGCATAAACTTTAAATGATACAAATAATTTGTATTATTGCTCTCTTCTAGCACCTTACAGCTTTATGCATGATTATATCCTATTTCAGATCTTAGCGCTAATATCATTAGGCCGAGGCAGACATCTATGAAAAGCCGCCGCGCAAATTAAATCCCCGTCGGCGGCTTTGCCATTGCCAGGCACCTTTTTGAAAGCTACCAACTGCGACGACTTGTTACAAAACGTATACGTGCCCTGAAATAATATTCTAGACAAGCTCCAAAGATATACAAGATTTGTGAGTAATTCAACATGTTGAACACATGCGACTCTAGTGCCCTATCTATATTCGTGCATCTTTTAGACTGAAAACCTGTTCTGTAAGAACCAACCCCTTATTCAATAGTCGAGAAATGAACTTGCTTTGCAAACGTGACAACATAACTGTATAACTACGTGACAACCTTAGAAATGGATTTAATTATAATTTTAGTGGAGATGGTAAAAAGTTTTTAGATTTTGAATTGGATGCTTAATTTTTCTCTTCAATAAATAATTCTTGATTTTACAAAGGTTTCGTATATAATGTATATATGTATAATGTATTTTAATGTTGATGTAAACTTTCCTTAAAAGTATCTGTAGAAGGTAACAAACCATTATACAAATAAATAATTAACAAGTGTTGAAGTAAATTTATAACAATATAATAAACATTAAATATTTTGTAAGTATATTTAATAAAAATGCGCGGGCTGCATATTAAATTTTGTTTGGTGTATTGTTTCTTTTTGTAGCAGTGCTAAAGCAAAGGATTGACAATTAATAAAACTAATACGCCTGATACATGAAAATAATATTCTTTGATAAGATAAACTGATCATAACACTAAATTATTTCAATGTTAAGCAATAGACTCTTGTGCCCCAAGGTGCAGCGTGAGAAATAAATCAACAAACTTTGTAATCTATCCCGCACATTTATGTCAGTAGTAACGGCGCGCTATAAGTTTGTTGTGTTTTTTAAATTATGTTGCTGCTTTCACAAGCCGTCCAAAATTTTGTTGGGGGCCGTGCACGGCCCGCAATCCGTAAGTTATTAATTCTTGTTTTAAAAATTAATTTAAATAATTGAACCAATTTTATTAGGTTTGATTTTCTAGGTGGTTTGTAAACTATTCATATTTATGTAACCAAGAGCAGTAATATTTTCCGTATCAACAATTATAATATCTCATAAAAACTCTTTTGAACCTTGTTTTACATTACTATATGATCTCATTTTAAGGTTGCTGGAAATGTCTCTTGCACCCAACGCATTTTATGTCTTATTTTTGATGTTGCAAGTGGTACCCCTATGTCATTACTTTTACTTGTCATTACTTGCTGAAGTTCTTTCTTCCATATCCTTTTCCCTACAGTAGTCTACAATTCACCAATGCACAAACGAATAAACTAAAGTATGCCATACTCTAATGTTGGTCTTGGATTTTAAAGGCTTCTTCTACACAATGTAATAAAAGTCAACATAAACGTTTTAAGTGCTTTATCCGTGTCTCAATCAAAATTATTGCAACTGATATCCTGAGATATAAAACAATTTGTTACTATGAAGTAAAATATTTATTTAATTAAGAAAATTGTGCTATTTACACATATATGTTAAATACTTAATTTTTATTAAATTTGTTAAATAATGGATGCAAAGTAGGAAATATTTGTAAAAATAAAGTATAAAGCACGCAATTCTAAAAGGAAGCATTTTGAGTGTGCATTAAAGACCAGAATAAAACTATTATTAATAATATTTAGCTGCGTCATGCTTGCTACTTAATGAGCATTCGACATGTTGGAATGCAAGCTTATTACATTAAATCCAAACACAAATTTGAATTAATTATTTATTCATAATTTAATTATGCTAACATCTGTGCCGCACGAATTTTCAACTGGCATGCGAAAATAACAAAGTGAAAAGTTCATAGCTTATTAAACATTGTAACACCATTTTAGCAGAGAATATGTTTAGACTATTTAATGAAGCAGTAAAGGTTTGAATTTAGTAATATACTGTGGTGATTTTTTAGTAAGTTGACCTAATTTTATTATGGAAATTTATCATAGGATTTATTGTGATGTATTTCCATAGCAATTAATTCTACATTTGTATTTGAATATGTTGAAGGCGTTTGTGCACTGCATGTTAAAAAAATATGAAATTGAATAAAAATGCGTTACGAGTACATACAGGTATGAGCAAGGTGCGATCAATAAGTTAGGCGTCTTTTTTAAGGTGCGTGCTGTACACTCTAATGTATAAAAGTTAGACTTGTGTTAACGTGCTGGGTAATTTTTTTTCGTTGAAAATAATAAAAAAGGCCAAGAAAATAATAATGATGTACCTCACTCCAGAGTACATCACGGCCCATCACGTTAGAAACTGCAGAAAATGTTTGAAAAATGAAAGAAATTGTGTTGAAAAATTCTTCAATCACGGCTAGAGAAATATCTGATAATCTTAGCATAAAGTTTGGCTTATGAAGATCAATTTTAACGGATGGTTTGAGTATGATGATGATGCATGAGTAGTTTTTTGGTCAAATAGTATTCTATTATCAAGTCTCAGTTACCGTATTCACCAGTCTTGCCCCCCCTGCAACTTTTTCTTCTTCCCAAAATTAAAAAGGTTTCTGCATCGCTGGAAGAGCTCAAGGCAAAAACTCATTTCCTTAGTTTTTAATCACACCTTCAATACACATTACAAACAGAATGCGCAAAATGCTGTAGACGTTAAAACACAAAAAAAAGAATTTTGTGTATAGACATTAAAAAAATGCTTAAATATTATTCACATTTCTTTTAACTTGGTTACAACCATGTAAATTTTTTCCATGATATAGCTATTTATAAATCATTCATTATTTCCACAATACTTATTTCCTATATGTGAATCTTTTTGCATAATATATAGTTCCATTATTTTATTTATTCCAACTTGCAATTAATACCTTGATTTGTTTCTGTCATGCTCTTCACGTTATCTAATAGAATCACTCAGGGTGCAAAGATGGCAGACATTAAAATATGTACTTGTATGTGCTTTTCGTAAAATTCGTGCCTGTAATACGCGTGGTTTGAACGGGCAGGTAATTTGCTCGACAAAACGCTCTCTCCTCCACCATCGTCATTCTATCTACCAGAGAACATAAGGAAGACGCGCTCGGTTATAAATCGGATTCATTAAAAGGTTGACGTTGACATATCGGCAAGCAGAATGCGCTCGAAGCGCGTCGAAATCGACTAATTCCGGAATGTGTACATTCACGCAGGTGTGAAAACGCTTTTGTCAGTGTCGTCATAAAAAAGATTATCAACACAAGCTAAACTCATTAGCATGTTATATAATAATAGTAGGCTTGTAATAAAATTGAAATTAAATGTTAGTAAAGATAAGATTTCGCGTTTTCAATTTGAGGTCTGCAATTTTTATTTTTCATGCTTGCAGACTGAATATATTGATAAAAAATTAGGTCGTAAAATATATTATGATGATGGCAATCGTAAAAAATTATGATTATTGCGTTGCTTTAAAATTGATGAAATTGGGTATTTCAACTCAATCAATAATTACCAATATTTGAAAACATACAGAATGTCAAGCCGATTATTTTCAATCAGCATGCTTTCAAAACTGGCAGTTTTACAGTTATTTTATGTTTGCTCTTTTTAATTGGATTTATTTTTGTTGACTAGTTTTTAAAGCCAGTATGCGCCACGGTGCAGTTTATTTCCGTTGGTTTTAATTTCTTTCAGTTTATATTCTTTCCAACCAATTCAACTTGACAGTTCTTGACGCACAAGAAGTAAGTTTAAGCAAAGATTGATTTTCAAAGCGTTAACTTTTTATGAGTATCTATGATCGATCCGCTTTGAGCGTGTTGCAAATTTTTAATAAAGTGCATGTTTACATCAAGAACATAAAACATTGCAAAAGTATTAGAAATATAAACTGTTTGAAGGGGAAAAACTGTTAGATATTAAATTTGAGGATAAATAAAAATCGTAAAAATGTGTAGTAATTGTTAAAATAAAAATAAAAAGAAGGAAACGTACAATATATGAAAGGTCTTTTTATTGAGTTATTCTAAGCATTGAGAAAGGAAAATAATTTGAACAAAGAAAACAGAAATTGATAGATTTTAAATCAAAACTAGAAGAAATTGTGATTAACTACTAAATAACATCTTTAAAAATCCTAATTAAAAGATCACAAAATGATTTACTCTTACTAGTTCGTTATAGATATTATTATTATTGCCAAATCCACAAATTAAACTATGACTCAACTAAATTTTAATCTAATCTGATTTACAATATATAATTTTTGAAATATAAACAAAACTAATAAAAATACCTTCTAAAACTTAATTTGAGTTTACATTAATTTTACCCTAGAACATTTAATCGCTTTACCAATCAAATCATCATCATATCAACTGTTACATCTCCCAACTTTATTCTTCCAACTTGTAAATTTCAATCTTAACTTTACATCCTTTTCATTTCTTTGTTATTACAGGTACACTTCTGAACTAAATTCTTATAACAATTTCGTAATTATACCTTTCCTTTTCATTCGCCACGTGCATCATAAAAGCGGTAGCGCGCTGCGCGCTAACTGAAAACTCATTGCTAGCCAAGATGATCCAGAGTAGGGGCGGCGGAACGAAAGATAATTTCAAGCGGAAGTTTGGCAATACGGACCTAGTACCAACCATCCAACCCAAGGAAACTTGTTTTGCCGGAATAGACGCGGATATTTATCGTGCACTTGTTTTATAGCCACTTTAGGTGCGCGTGCGTTGGCGCAAAGTTGACAAATTTTGACTCAACTTGGCAACGACTAATTAATTACCTACGCATTGCTAATTATGAACGAGTATTGTCAAAACGTAATTGGCTTATAATAAAGCATAAAACGTGATAATTGAAAGGTTATGCTCTTTCTGTGAAAATTAATTGATAAATTAAATTAGGTTAGACCTAATGTCTTTTTTGAATCACCAAAATTTAGTAAATTAATTCTCATTAAAAATAAATTTAACTTATCTTTAGCATGTTGTATTTTATTTAGCAATGTTTAGAAAATCATAGTGTTTTCAATATCTCACTTTGAGTTGTTGCGAGATGTGCTGAAATGCGATTTTGTTTTCCCACAGGAAGAAACCTACTCACCGAATAAAGTTTTTTACAACTTAAGATGTTGTTTGCATTTGGTCTAACAAACCAAAGTGCAAAAATGCAGAATGTAAGAAATCAAATCCCTGAAGTAGAGTCGAGTTTCTAAGCATCGAAAAAGTAAGCAACAACAGAACCTAGACAAACAGTGACACAATGCAAAAACAACTGCATCAGGGTTAAACATTAGAGACCCACGTGAGGAAAGCTGGAGAAAAGAAATGTGCCGCAGAATTGAGTTGGAAGTCAACATTAGGAAAAGAAGCAATACACAAATGTCAAACATGAAGATAGTACATTTCTTACCAATGCAAATAAAATATATGTGTGTTGTTTTAATTTCAAAAAAAGAAAAATTCTAGAGCTAAAGTTTGTTTTTATTTTAAATAAAAGAAATTTTTTTTTCAAATTATGATTTCCTAATTATGACATTAATATAACTTCTTCCAATTAATTTCACAGATTACACACAAATACCCATCACATTAAAACCAAGATTAAATCACATAGTTTGCATCTACCCTCAAATGACAACAGTTAAGATGGCGCTGTTCTATCCCACTTTCACAGTAACTCCAGTAACAATAATTCACCAGAATATTACGTGTTCAGCGGCTATAATGGTTGTGTAACTAGGACGTAACTTGACGTAACGCTAGCATTACACGTATCAACGTGTCAGACAAACCGGAGAACTCGAGAGCAGACGAGAATCTGACAGAAGACAATTCTGCAGCAGTCTACACAAACGACTTATTGCATGAGCTGTGCGCCATGACGGCGACATTGGATGACAAGCCAAGTTAATGAAAATTATAAGCAATTGCAAAACAATAGGTAATGTCTAAAGTTGATTGACAAAGTTGTTGTTGAGGTTTTTGTGTGTAAAAGTGGAAAACTTGTTATTACCTGCGCATTTTTGCAGGTTTTAGTATTTCCACAAGCGCATTGAGAGCAAGTCGGGAAAGTCGGCGCGATGAGCATGAAGCTCGCTGAGTGTGTTCGAGTGGAAATCATTAATTTTCAATAGCGCGCTAGCGTCATCAGCATATTAACCCGAGTGCGCTTCCCTTTTGCCGTCACCACTGAAAAACTTCAGTATAACGAGCTTGAACCAAGTTAGAATCATGCAGGTTGCATAAATTTTTCAAATTTATTATTGCTCATTACTTTTTCAACAACGTTTCATTTCAAACTTTCTTCTTCCTCTGAAACTAGGCAAACTACTCCATTTGTTACCTCAATAAACAAGTTTTTTAAATTTTCCATAAAGTTAGGATAATCTTTTACGTACCTTGTGCTGGTGCATAAATATTCAAATATAAACAATCCTCATTTTGATTTTGCAGGTACGGCAGCAGCCGCTTGAGCTGTTCGAGACGACCGCGTGGCATGCGCTTGAGGGCGGCGGTTTCGTTGCGCACGTCCGGTAAGCGCTGGGGGCACACAGCGCTAAAACGGTCCGCAATCTTTACTCCAGACCAGAGCGCGCCGGTGACGGGCGGCATAAAACGCAGACTGCCCAGCGGCGGGCTAGCGTACGGTATGCCGCGGAACACCTCCACCGGCTCCAGGTGTTTAGCATCCAACTGGACAATAATGCCACTCACATCACCGTATTTAGTGCGCACGGTGCGCGAGGTTAACGGAGCGCGCTCTGCCGCGGACACGCCGCCCCCGGCCGCGGATGCAGCCGCCACAGGATCGCATTTGACCATTGCCAACACTCCGAATGCAAGCACCGCAAACACGCGCTTGTTCACGCACATTTTGATTAGATAACTCTAGGGATGACACTATGACACACTATTACTAGACGATTACATTATTATCATGATGGTAACTATTAATATGGAACATGTTATTGGCATAGACTGAAGTGAGTTGTTGTCAACACTGAATTTGTTATTATGATTATCAAAATCCCAAATTAAATTGACATGAACACATTTTTTTTTAAATTTAAATTAAACTTTACTTGTTTTGTAAGGTTAGGTTTTAGTTTAAGTTAGGTCTACCCCAACTTTATAATAGTTATATCATTGCTATTTTAGTAAAAATTTTGTATTTTTTAGGTTAGAATAGACACTCCTTGGAATAATAGTTCAAGTCACAAAGATTTAAATTGTTTTAGATACACTCTAAGTTTTAAAGCAAGAATAATATCGATTTGTTAATTAATTCACATGCACACTTATATTGATGATTAGGCTAATTTACTATTTGAATTGAACCGTAATTTGCATACATGCACGCCGCGTGCACACACCGCCTCCGGGAATACGCACAAAACGCCCGCTCGATATGACGCGCGGCAATTCTAGTGACCGACTGGTGGAGGTGGCGGCGCAACGCCTCACGGCGCACAAGAAGCGCCCTCTCTGCTTGTTACGCGCCGCCGCCAAGTTTCCAGTTCCAGCAGCCCAGCTTCAAGCTTCTCGCATTTGTGCTAGAGACTTTACAAGATCAACATGGATCTTTCTCCAACAAAATTTCTTCTACAAATTTCTAAGATTTTAAATAAAAGAATAGAATTTGGTATATAAAATATTGTTTTTCTAGATTTATTTTTGTGTTTATTTTTGGCTAAAAAGTTTTTAAAATATTTTTATCTTAACAGCACCGGTGCTTATTTCCCTAAGAATTCAAGTTGTTGCTTGTTTTTTTTTTCAAAACTGTCATTGTATAAACGACACAGAACAAGTAATTTGCAAGCAGTTTTATTTTCAGGTAGTTCTGAAAAATAGGAATTAAACATTGAAATTATAAATATAATTATTTCTATAAATATAAAGTTTTTAAAAAACATTCTAAATTTTATTAGCCAAGCCAAACAAACAATTGAACTAATTGTTCATAAAAATTCAGAAAAAAATAATTTTGGCTGCAAATAAAACCTTATGTTTTTTAAATATCTATTTTATTTATAAATAACACAAAAATATAGATAAAAATTTACTATTACATATTTTATATTTGATAAAACTAATTAAATAGTTGAGTGACTAAGTTTCTCACCATTGTTAAATATTGTGTAGAATTGGATTTTTATAAGAGTTCTAGGTCATTTGTATTGTTTACCAAACAAAACTCTAATAAACATAACATTTTATTATGTTTAATATGTTGATAAATTAGCGCAGTAGTCATTAAAAAAACAACACACAAAAAAGTAGCAACGCAAATAATGGCAGCGCCTCCACCATCAAATCTCGTTACATTAATTAATTATCAATCGCGCGTTTTCTAGCCTCGGAGGCCAGACATATGTGTAGATGATAATTTAATTTTCATTTGTGAATATGACGTGTCAATGTTGCAAAAATCCGAGGCCCTCGAACGCAAATCCGTAGCAAAGCGAGCGCTAAAACTAAGCAAACAAAAACGTTTTCAAAATTTTCACTCAACAATCATTTTATTGCAATTGAAATTAATTTTAATCAATATCAGATTTTTTTAATTATCATATTTGAGCAATAAATGTTTAATAATTCTAATTAAGTTTCATTATGCAATATAAAGTGGAATTCTGACTATAACTATGAGTTTTTAGTTTGGAAAATTTGTATTGTTAGAAAAAGGTACTAAATGTATTATATTGTTTTTATTTGCTTTAAATAATTGTTAATTGGAATAATTATTGTTTTCATATTTACAATTAGTTTTTCTTAAACGCACGTTGTTAAAAATAGTTCTCTACTTTTGGCAATTTTTTAATGAAAATTAAATCGTTGTATACTATTTAATTCTTTTTTGTTACTTTATACATGTTTATTATTTCAAAAACGTTTTTGCCCTAGAAGCACAAAAAATTAACTTTGTAAAATTATTAATTATTTGCAAATGATTATTTACACATTTAAAGCTTTCTTATAACTTAACATAGTTAAGATTATATAAAACAAAAAAATTGTCTTAGGTACATATTGACTTGACTAGAACCAAGCACGATCTACAAGAAGACATTTAAATTATATGTACGAGGATAACAGAAAGCAAAAATTAAAAAAACGTTAAGACACAATAAATTTTTTCATACTTTTAATAAGTATTATTTATCATATTTTACATAATATACTTGCATATAATTTATATGCGTGACTAGAATGCAAGAATATGTTGATTATTTTTATTATGAGGAGCCTGTACTCCCAATTATATATTCTAAAAAAACATAATTTAATGCACTTTGTTTTCCGGTAGTGATCTACTTGATTTACTTGAGTGGTCGTTATAAAAAACTCGTCGACTTAAGTGTTGTTATATTATGACATAAAAATAAAACCATTATCCGGACATTATTGCCACAGCGCAGAATGAACTGGGCGGGTTGCAACCGGCGGCGGACATTGTAGAGGCAATTTTTTTACGAAAATAAATGACAGAGCGTAATTAAAGACATTAATCTTTTAGAAAGGTGTTGTAAAACGTGGCTATTGTCTCTGGGAGTAGATGGGATAATTTGAAGAAGATCAAATTTGATTTGGGAATATTATCAATACTAAAGCATAAGTTAGATAATAGTGAAGTCGAATTGAATTGTGTCTCTATAGTTTAGATTTAAAATATGTTTTCTAACCTTACATCAATTTATGTCTACCCTAGTTAAGCTTTTTGTTCAAACCTAGACATTAGACATTCCTTGCTTTAGACTCTGATGGGATGACTGGATGCGTCGGAGGTAGGCACTTAGGTGGCTGTGGAATTTCGTGCGGATGCTTTAAGTTATCCACATGCCCGAAAGCCACCACGAGAGTTCAAAACCTTGATATCCCCGAGATCAGTTGAGGCGCAAGGGAGATGAATAAAGACGCGATTGGTGACTAGACACGAGTTGAATTGAGATGACCTGTAGCTGGAAGGTGAAGAGGGAAAAGAAGACGCCTGGTAGATCGGCAGTAAGGAGTGGAGAAGAAGGAGAGCTCGAGAATCAATTTTCGGGTCAATGATGGGTTTCAGCGTAGAAGCATCACAAGCAAAAATGAAATTGCGCACGTTTCTCTGAATGACCTTGAGGAGGATCTTCTTATATCCCGGATACCAAAAGCACAAATTATTATCATTCTCAAAAATTTTATAATTGGTTTTTTATACTCGTACCCAGTATGAGTATTAAATACCTGAGAGATAATCTAAATGTTGTTTTAGTCTTTCATAGATTTGTGTAATTATTTATGAGTTCTAATGCTACAGCTTGCAACTTTCGCCATTTTGTGTTCGGAACTTCTTCATGCTACCTTCATTGCATTTTTCATTCCGTAGAAGCACATATAGCTTAGTCTGGATGTATGTTGAGTTGCCTAGACTGCGGCCAGCAAGCTGAGCACTAATCGTATTATTTTAAAACCAAACTAATGGCATCTTCAAACGCACGAGGCCCCGGCATTCGGCACATAAATCTCTCTCATTACGCGCAAAAATTCTAGACTGAAGCAAAGAGAACTTTTTGAAGTACATTAAATACAATTTAAAATAATCAGCTTTGACGTAATACGTAAAAAGATTTTAAATCCCTAGTTTGAAATAGATAAAAGAAAGAGCCAATTAAAAACTGCATTAGAGTTATTTTCTTTACTAATTCATATCAATAACAGCATGCATGACATTTGCAAATAAATTCCAACATCAACATGCATCTCAATGGTTTATGATTCGCATGCATTTAAATACTGTTCTTAAGGTTAGAATTAATCTGAATAGTATAGTAATATTATGATTGAAGTTTGTTATTCCTCGAAATTAATCGAAGCACTGTGCTGAGTCGCACATACCAAGCTCATCGCGTCTTCATACGCTCGATGCAACTACATCGCAACGAGATTTATTATAAATAGCATAATGTAGCATAATGTCCTGCTATAAAATAAAGACTCCACGCTTGCGCATCATCCAAACAGTGAGGAGCATCTGCGACAGACATCTTCGCTGTCGTACGGGCTCTAAAATTAGTTCAGCTGAACAAAATGTATCTGTGAAACCTAAAAGAGAGCGAAAGTCGAATGCGAGCTTTGCCAAAGTGATTTGCTATGGATATGTTGAGCACATGCTATGTTTGGTCTTCAGGCGAATTTTCTAATTATAAATTGTCACATGGCATTTTATTTGTTGGTGAGATTATATTTATGGCAATAAATCATTTTTAGTGCTTAAAGTTTAACACTCATGATTTTCAAATGTTACTGGAATTTTGCTATAAACTGGAGTATAATCTAGCATGAAATCATTACTTCCAGCATGACCTGATTATAACACGCAATTCGGTTAACTTTAGAGCTTTCTAATATTTAAAAGCAGTGTTAGCACATACTTAAAATATAACACTATTCTAACATTACATTAGTAAACACTAGACTTTTATATTTTATTGTGTACCTATTTTGGTCCTAAAGCACAAATTAACTTAAGTACTTCTTTTCCTGCGCCACCACCATATCCACTGAAATAAAAATTAAAAATATTCTCTTAAAACTAAATTTCTCTGGTTTAATTTAAGCCTACTTGGATTTTCTCAACTTCTATGAGGTTTGCCTTTAGTTAAGTTTACTTAGCTCAGCTGCTACGATCGTTAGTGCGTTTCAGTCTGTTAAATATAGACGAACTGAGCATCGTCAGAAAGCTCGTCGTTGCAGCAATCCAGTGCCGTTGCGTCGTTGAATCTTGCAGTGGTGATTTTCACGCTTTCTATCGGAAAATTCTGATTGCGTGCGACCGTTGACAGATTGTGGTGGAGTGTTTACGTAAAGTTATCATCAAGTGTAACACAATGTAATCGATGGATCTATAAACACTTTAGTTAGTTATATACATATACGATAATCTTAACAAAGTAGATAAACACAGCATAAAACTTATTGTAATGATGAGAACATTTTGAAGATAATTTTCGTTGGTAGGATTTCTTTTAATTTTGTAAATTTATTATTTCGTAATAAATAATGTCTACAATTAGTGCATGACTAAAATACGAATAAAGCTTTTTACATTAAATTCAGTTTTGAGGAATCAACTCAAACAATGTTTGTACCTCATGATTTATGAACAAATTCTAATTTTTGCATTTTTCGTTGATTTTTTCAATTATTTTTAAAATATTTATAATATAATCATTTGTGAGTTTAAATACCAGTGTGCTTTTTCCAACAACCCAGCTAATTAAAAGCTTAAACTAGTTGAATGCAGCCACTGTTTTATTTCGACCAGTCGATGGAATTTCAATTAATTTCAATTAGGGCAATGTTTAAATTAATTTTATGTTTAAATTAAATTAATCATCTTACTTTTTTCATTTTATAGGAATTAACGTTTTGTTCTTCTTCAAGAAGAAGCGCAGTGATTGAGTCAGCATGGGTAAAAAATTTGTGTACTGGATGATATTGTGCATGTTCAGCGTGATGGTAGTACTGTTAGATGTGGTAAAAGTGGTGCGTGCACAGAATTGCAATTTTGATGATGGATATTCTCGGAGTGCAAGGAGATACGGTCGAAAAGTGCATCTTAAACAAGGTGCCATTCAAGGAGTGCTCGTGGAACCCAGGATTAACCAGGAGCTGAGTGCAGTGGAGCAATATCTAGGGATTCCTTATGCTGCACCACCTATTAATGAATTAAGGTACAAATAAAACCATGACTTAAAAAAAACTATTTATTTTTTCTAACAAATTTCATCAAGTACAGAATTTTTTTTATGTTTGTGCATTCTCATGCATCACTTCTTTTCGCTCTAATGAAATTCCTTTGGTACGTTGTGATAAATAGAAAGAAACATATAAGTTTCAGGAATTTACACTATAGTTAGTTCTTTAGAGCATTAAGTTCTTAATTTACCGATTTCTATGATAGTTCTAGCACCGTAAATCTAAAAAAAGATTGCGTTTAGTTTGTTTTTTGTTTTAGTTTTGAATTTTATTTATACTCTTATTTTGCCCATTCCTCTTATTCCTCCGGTTTGATTTGTTGCAAACTCTCGATTGCGATGCAGCGCGCATCAATCACACCGTCTTGCCGCTCCCTGCGGCGAGCGAAAACATTCCAAGTTCGCACATTGCACGTCGTCGGAATGTTTACACCGGTCGGCGGCGGCAGCCGTTATCCTGCAAACGCTCGCGCTGCGTATAAAACTTCTATGTTTATGAGTGACTTTTGGGGTTTCATTGAATTACGTCCGTCGCGGTGGCGGCGGTTTTTCTTTAACACGTGCTTATCGTGAAACTCAAATCACACAAATTTTTACCATCTACAGTATGTCCTTTGATTTAATAAAAAATATGATTTATTAAAATTACCAATTTAAAAGGATAAAGATAGTATGATAATAATTATGTTTCTTTGACTCAGATTTATGCCACCCGGGAGTGCACCAGCATGGCCTGGCATCAAGTGCGCCGACATGATGGGTCCCGTCTGCCCACAAAAGCTACCGGACGTGCAGCAAATGAATCCCACTCGCAAAGACCACTTTGCACGATTGCTCAAGCATCTTCAGAATCAATCCGAGGATTGTCTCTATTTGAACATCTACGTGCCGGTGCAAGGTAGGTGCACAAGGTAGTACATCTGCTACTCAACTGTCAAGTTTACAAAGACCTAAAAGGCAAACAAACATTATCCTAAAAAAAATGATATACTCTTTAAATACTCAACAATCTAAACTTGTCAAATACTATTTATGATTTAAATTTCAAAATGATTAAAAGTAATTATTTCAATTTCCTAGACTAATTAGAAGCCAAACTAATATCCTACGCAATCCTACCTTCCATATCTCACCCTTACTGTGATTACACACCTCAGTTAATATCTCTCTACCTCTAGGACATCTCTTACTTGATTCAGAATTCATTCAAGCGCTAAATTTTAATTTGCGTCTGTGAAGGGTTGCAGCAGCACCCTAGCTTTTAAGGGTCCTTGTATATAATGTCTGAAATTAGTACACCTATCAAATTAAATCCTTCTCTTTTCTACTTCTAGGTTCTTAGATCCTAAAAGTCTAGAAGATATTTTTCATAAAAAACGAAGTAGAAAATTCATGAAGTAAAAATTCAATTTTGAGTGTCTATAGTTGAAAGTGATTTTTTATTATCAAACATGATAGATGATGGACGGCGGTGTCAGCTGGCAGTAGTAATTATAAACTGTGTTTCGTGCCAAGCTCGCGTGCAGGAAAACAACAAAAAATAGAAGCTAAAAATAGAGTGAAAAATCTTTTATTTGTTTTGGGGTAAAGATAATAACTTATTCACTAGTATTCTAATTATTTTACGGCAATACGTTAGTATATTATTGGTCAAGTCGAAGTTTAATTTTATTCACCATGAAAACACCAACAAAATTAAATATTCATAGAAGCAATCATTATCAACCTATCTGTAAAATACTATTTAAAATTTCTAACATTCACATCAATGTTTAAACGGTTTTTATTAAATGCAATTTGTTCTCCCTACACGCACCTTTTAAGCGTCTACAACTTTTTAATGCAAACTAATTCAACATCTAATATATCTCGTTGAATTACTCAATTGCATGCTTATTTCAAAGAAAAGCACAACCAAAGAGAAAAAAAAAAAGAAAAGCACAACCAAAGAGAAAAAAAAAGAAAAACGTTGAGCGTGCCGAACACATTCAGTATTTGTGTTTCTCGTCACCAATGCGCCGGATTTAAATAAGTTGTACATTCGAATTGTAAATGTAGTCATTATTTAAATTCCGCCGCTAAAATTAGACGCATGTTGGAATGATTGGAACACCTCAAAGGCGAAAACAACTTGTGAAGTTTTAATATCAAAGCTGAAATTGTTATTTTCGACGTTAATGAAATGAAACTCAATGCTTGTATGATGAATGTTTAAATATATATTATTGAATGTAATAGTTCTTTAAATAAATATTTCCTCACTACCATCATCAAGTATATTGACGTCATGCACAAACAAGCATATATTTTCGATTAAAACGCAAATTAAAAATTTAAAGCTGACTGAGCAAAACTAATAAATACTCCAGAAATAAACTTAATTTTATTGAAGAGCTATCAAAAAGTTTATTCTGATTTAAACAGTAAATTAAGGCAGAGGAAAGTGTCTAATAAATTTGTCTACAGTTGGTAATGACAATCAATATTGAAGCATATAATAGTAGTAAAAAATAAAAAGTGCAAGATGAGTATAAACAAGTATGAACAAGAGTTTAGGAGATAATCAATAAAGCAATGAATATGTTAAGGTGTGTGCATCTAATGAAAGCCATTTTAGGTCAAGAGACTAGGAAAGCAAAACTGTGGATATTTAATTTCGACCTGTCGGCGCAAACTAAAGACTGATGAAGGAGGCAGAAGCATCTATGCCAACTTAATTTGAAACTTTACTATAATGTGTTGGCAGAGTATATTCAGTTCGGCAAACAAGTCAAAAGCTTTTACAAGCTAAAGAAAACTAAGGAAACCAACAAAACATAACAAAATGTTGCTTCTATCGAATATGGTTTGACTTTTTTTAATTTTTCAATAGTTTCAATGGTTTTAATCTATTGCAAGTTTTTATTTGTAATTATTAAATATTTTAAAAATAGTATGGTGCTGGATAAATATTTGTCTTTCTTCCTGCATCCATCTGAGCAACGACAGGAATGCACGGCCATTAACGCTGAAAAAGTGCACTTTCAGCTTGCGGACGTGCGCAATAAATCCAAACTTGCAACTTTCTGTGGTTTATTCTGTTCTACATCAGCGTCTGTTTCAGATGCTCTTCTTGAAAACAAAGCAGTAAAGAGCAACATGCAACAATGTCGAATCTGGGCGCTCAATTAAACTTTCTTTTACAACTTTTCTATAAGAAGAAATTAAAATAGAAGCAAGTAGAAAAAGTTTGGAGTTACTTGTGGTACGGAAATTCATTTGATACCGAATTCTAGATATTTAATCTTAATATAGAAAGTAATTACCACTATCAAACAGTATTAATGATTATTAATGATTTACTAAAGTTAAAAAAACAACCTGTTTTAAAGACTAAAGCATAAATTTCTCTTTGTTTATTTTTTAAGAAACATAAAATTTGGCAAAAAGTACTGTTCAAGTTTAAAGAACTTTTTATATCGTAAAAGTTTCTCAATCAATCTTTTTCTTTTCTCTGAATTTTCTATTTTTCTTCTTTTTTTCTGTGAGTTTGTATTTAGCTGTGTTTTTAATTGACCCCAAGCACATGTCATATTAGTACCTTGTTAACATTATTGGAAAAACATGCGCATGAAAAATGTGAAATATGAAGTTGGTGGTGCATCATACGCAAGTCATTCCAGCTCACGACGAGTCATAGGAAGTCGTCGCTGGCGAGTAAATAAATCGTTTAATATTGAAATTTACAGCCGGTAGCATGCTGCGTGCCGAAGATGCGTGCGGAACGTGCGCATATTTTTAGATGAGCTTTCTCGGCCATAGGAGCATGGAAAGCACGTTGCTGGGATGTTAAAGATGTTGACAGCGTCGACGACCGCACTGAAGCGAGTTCTTTTTTCATCAAAAAAACAATGTGCGTGAAAAATATTGCACATCAAATAAAAATCCAGGTTTTTATGATTTAATGAAGAAGCTTTGAGTCCAAAGTGATTCTAGAGTAATTGTAAAACCGGATGTAATTAGAGCTTTGGCGCAGATGTCACAAAAATGCGATTCATCTCAAGTAATAATCCAAAAAATTGAAAGGAAGTAAAACAAATTACTAAGAAATTGCATTTTTTTTAACTCATTTAAATTATTTTTATTTTAAAACTTACTCCTTCATTCTACCACTCAAACTGCATTGCAATGCATGCTTACCGCATCAATTAAAGTTTGAAAACTTGGAAGAGCTTTCAAAGATTCCCATCAGCGGATTTATCTGCGTAGAATAAAGTTAAGACGTGCCTAGTTCTACATAGGATCTTATTGGGTTTTCAGATGAAATGTAAACTTAAGTACAGCCATCTTAACTAAAGTCAACCTTGGTAATACGTCTGGGATATAGAGCTTAGTGTCTAATCTAGTCTACTATAGTTAAACGCAGTCAAATGAAACATGGAGACAAAGGGACAGTTGGGAAATGAGAGTTTAAAGATAGTAAACGCAAATGTTATGAGGTGATTTGTAGAAGATGCTTGGTATGAAGGCGTGCTTTAAAACAAAGCTAAAAGTGGTGCTTGTTTTGGGCTTTTAAACACTTCATAAATGCACCTATAATGGGTATACTCTTGAAGAGGATACAACTTTAAAAGTTCCGCTTCATATATAAAAATGTCCTTGAGTAGCACACTGGAAGAGGCGATTGTCTTGGGTTTGAGATAAAAATAAAGGAATTTATTTTGATGATATTAATAAGTTTACTTATTTCAAATGTCT
>JAODIE010000005.1:1339166-1350354 GCA_027575565.1 Diploeciton nevermanni
TTGGTACATCAAGATTTTCAAGTTGACAATTAAAATTTTTTTTAAACATTTTTAACTCTCAAAGATTACTTGAAACAACTGCAGCAAGCATTTGACGCAAAAAGTCCTCTTTATCGTGTTTTTATCGTAAATTTACTTCGTATTTAACACTAGTTTCCGCAGTTGGAAGCATTCTTGTTGTTTTTTAGACCTCTTTGTTTATGTTTTCTTGCTGTCAGCTTAATACCGTCTTTTCCAACACTTTGTATATAAAATAAATGGGAGCGAGTCCGTAAAATAATAACAATCCAGCAAAGACCAGAATAATATTCATAAAGAGAGATGTTCGTGCGGGTTAATAAATGCCACCAAAGTAAACCCTTCGCAGATCGTGACCGGCGGGTAAAATGAATCCCTTAGGAGATAATTCTACCGGTGACCAGCGTGTCTAGTAGCGTAGTACTAACCTGATCAGTAGACACTTTACCCAATGGTCTGCAAGTATCAAGAATAAAATTTCATAAATTTAAATTGACTTAATTGACTTTAAAAAAAATTTATATTTTATTACTAAAAATTATCTTTAGTGCCATTTTTTTCAAAGTTTTGTTGAACAATAACGCACACAAATAAATACCCTTTAAACTCTTCTAGGTTTTGCAGTCAAACAAAATAGATTACTGGTGACTATGAATGTGTTTAAGCTTATAAAGCGTTGCTAATTAGATTACTAATATTTTTCTTAAATACCTTTATTTATTAGTTTCCAAGCCTTTAAGTCAGTGCCTATTAGTAAGAAATTGCGGACCTATCTTAAATACAATCTGCATTAAATTGACCTTCCAGTAATAATCCAAAGTAGATAAGTAGTCTATTCTAAGACGTAAAGACCTAAGCAACACAAGGAACAATGTATCTTGTATTCCTTGTAGTTACTAGGAAGACAAAGTTTGCGATTTTCCGAATACTAATCTCTAATTGTAAGGAACTGGTGCGTGTATTTGTCTACCGTCTTAGCCGACCCTTCCAAAACCAGAGAATGAAGGAGACAAAGAGAATAGATTTAAACAACTATAATTGCAGTATGATTAAACTCAACTTAAGGTTATTTATACAATAATAAAGTTTGTTATACCTCTCTTTAATAATTAATTACTTACTGAGACAAATAAGAAAGTTGGTTTTAATCCGAGTTCACTCGAGGAAAGTAAGGCTGGTGGTAAGGATGTTGGAAACTAGGCGGCATTAACGAAAGTGTTGCTGACTGTTGGTAGAGGACCAGAGATTTATTTGTTTACTAACAACATGGTGGACACAAACTCAACAGCAAATTTGAATAAAACCATCAACTATTATTAAGGAATTTCCTAACACGTTGGACTAATATTTGTAATGGATCTTAATTCATTAGATAATTCTAAAAGAAAATTCAGGGTAAATTACTTATTGTATAAGTACAAATTATCGTTTTGAAAAACTTGATAATCTAAAATAAACAAATCTCTATATTTATTTTTTATAACTTGATTTTCTTGTAATAAGCATTTATTTTCTTAAAGTTTTTTCTATTTTCAATCTTTTGTTTCAAAATTGTTTTTCTTGAGCAATTTTTCTTATTTTGACTTATACAGTTTTCAAAAACACTCACAAAAAAACTTAAAATCACCCTCCATGTGTCTATACAAGTTAACATCAGAAAGAAAATCGGCTAAAACACTTGCTTATTGCTTATGCAAAACGAATGCAGATTGGATACGTGGGAGCGGCATCAAGTAGCACGCAAATAAAACAGCGACGCCAAAAAAGCTCAAATCTATTTAAACATTTAAAAAACACGCATTTCATTTCCAACTTTCAGCAAAGTGATAAAATAGAAAACTTGTCACAACTGTTCAATCTTATTCCGTCATTCACGCATGCAAAATACATTTTTGGAAAAACGTAACTTAAAATGGTAAATAAGGTAAATGGTAAATGTTTTCATGTTGCAAGGTACTTTGTAATACTATTTACACTATCTCAGTGTACAAGTAGTTTTGAGAAGTATCTGACAAGAAAATGTCATACTGCTATTCTTCTTCTGCTATCGAAACATCTATAATGTACAGCTTTTGGCTAAAAAAAGAATCTTTTTTTTTTGTTTCTAGTAATATAAACCTACATGTAGAGAAAGAATTATTGCTAGCTAAACAATTGTTGAAAATCAGTTAGCCTACAATATATTTTAGTAAAACTCCACTTTATAACTGTTTCTAGGTGAACACACCAACCCAGAGTAATGTTGTCCATACTAATCAGGTTCCTCACTTTCAACCCACGTCTCTTCTAAAAGAATTCATTGGAATTGAGTGTAGGTGGATGCAATTCCATAAACGTATTAGGTGTGAGTTTCCTACGTTAGTTGTTCACTAACTAACAGAGAACTGTTGAGCAAATAGTAGTACTGTTTTGAAAGTGGAGTGAAAAGAATGGGCTGCAAAAAAGAATCGCAGTTAATGCTGGCACTGTTACGTTTGGGATTCTGTACGTAGAATGCTAGGATATAATCCTATTAAGGACTAAATGTATTCCCTTTATTTTGCGTGCCTGCGACAACATCTAAACACACTAAACTAGAAACAAAGAGCAGAAAGCAAACTAACAGCAAATTTGCCTTTTGTATTGAATAGAGATTATTGGCTTAGAGTAGTTTATTGCCTTAATCTTATAATGTAACCGCAAAAAGTCGGATTATTTCCTTTAGAAACAAAAAACAGAAACCGTATGGTATTCTTGTTGCATTTGAAAATAATTTTGGTTTTTGGTAACTAATGAAATAGTTGTAAACACGCTGTATACTTAATTCATTTGGCGGTTGAGTTGCCGCCTCACGTGTGCAAACCACGCGCATTTCAAGCATCGTAAATCGGCGCAGCAAACTCATAAAACAGTCGCGACATTATCGGTGCCTTGAAATCAGTTCGTAGATTTCCGTTATCTGCACCATTTCCACATAACCTCACATACTGCCATGCATACCAACTTCCTCATATCCCGACTTTCTACCACAACCATATTTACACCAACAACCACCTCATTCAGTTAGATTCCATACTTAATGCACGGCACATGTCGAGGGTTCCTAATACAGTCTTTCTTGGCTACCAAACACCTCGTACTTGCTACTAGGAAGTATTTAACCTCTAAATAACTGACAATCACTTTCTAGATTACAACACTAGGTATAGTTTATAATGTCAAAGTTGGTAATAAATTGCGGGTAGTTAAATGCTTGAGATTCACTTAGATTGCTGCAGATTGCATGCGAGTATCAAATGCAGAATCTCAGGTTGGATGGAGAATTGAGATGTAGTTTGTGCAGCCCTTGGTGAGGTATGGCTGCAGTTGAGTTGCGAGGTGTAAAGATTGGGTTGACATGTCCGAGAGTTATTAATAGTTGTCTGGTGTCGTTTATCAATCCAAGTTTATGGCATACTTTCCTGACATTAGCAAATTTACTTGAGACCTATTACCAAATTTGAAAATTTATAGTACTTAGTTGATTCCAAGAAAAAAATATTTGATGATTATTACAAGATTTTTTGTTTCTCTTTTGTTCCAGAAGAATTAGTTTTGTAAGGATTTCAATCAAAGAGCACGAATGTAATAAAAAAGTAATAAACAAACAGTTTCTAATTGTCGACACATGCTTAAATCATATTGTTATTTACCCTACAATATAAAATATTAAATAATCTCTGAATAATGTAAGAATAATGTTCTTCTGACAAACCTTTACTTTGAAAAACTCTGAAAAATGTTTAAATTAATCTATCTGAATATAACAATACTCAGCCACTTTTCTATTTTCTTTATTGCTTTTTTACTGCTTTTTGTGCATTAAAAAGCATTAAAATCTAATCGCAGTCTCACTTTCTCTACGCTCTTTTCCCATCCTCTTCTTACCTCGTCCTACCTTCTTCTAACATGTTGCGACTTGCCTTCAATGGGAGAAACAACACCGAACCAACGTGAAGATTGTAGTGGCTAAGAAATAAAGAAACGCTTTATTGTGCGGACCATAATCAGTAACAATTTC
This sequence comes from Diploeciton nevermanni, assembly GCA_027575565.1. Lineage (NCBI taxonomy): Eukaryota > Metazoa > Arthropoda > Insecta > Coleoptera > Staphylinidae > Diploeciton > Diploeciton nevermanni. The sequence continues at coordinate 1,343,224 of JAODIE010000005.1, forward strand.
TTGGGGGCGATGTAGGCGTTGTTGGTTGATTCGTTGGTGACGTGGGGGTCACTAATGAGTGCGACGCTGAGCCCTGATGTGGATAATATCGCGCGCGATAATGGCGTTTCAGATATTGCGGACTGACGCGCATCAGAAAATTGTGCTTTCTTATAATAAGCGCGACAACGACTAGCGTCGACTGCAGCAAGCGCGTTGTACGAAAAAGATTTTGATTGCGGTTTGAAGAGTCGGCATTTTGTTGTCTTCGCCGTAGTGTCGTTAGACGTAATTAAGCGTTGTGAGCCACAGTAATCTAAAAAAAATTGCAATCATAACCTAAGGCAATTACAAGATAAGAAATTATTGTATTGGGTTTTTCTGCACAGAATGGTCATAATACTAAACAATACAGAAATATTATCTAGGAAGGTTATAGTACTCAAGAATTATTTAGCTAAGAAATTGCAAGGAAATAAAAAGTTGATTGAAAATTTAGAAACTTAAAATTGTTGTTATCGTCATGAAATTATTATATGCCCGGGTGATTTGAGAACTGCCACTAAGTATTGTTGTTTATTGATAGTGTTATTTTCTTCCATGTTTCTATCTAATTCAAGACACAAACAAAAAGTCAATATTCTATCGTAATCAATCACGTTACGATAATAATTACCTAAACTATGCAAGTTGCGGAATGCAGCGCATACATGGATCAGCCACTGCGAAGCTGTCCTACTGCCCCCGGCCACCATGACAACGCAAACTTTGTTAATTTGTTACCACACGAGAAATTTCTATGTAATTAATTTCATGCGCCTTATATGCAAACACTTAAAAATGCATGTTTCTATCTGCATCGTATTAAAGTTTTTCGACTCATCTACATTATCTCATACTGTCATAATCTCATTACTTCACTTAGTTTTAACCCATATCATACATATCTTTAGCAATAAGTAAAGAAAAAAAAAACAAAATAAATGTAAAAAAAAAGAAGAAATTATTTCTATTGTGAGAATAGAATTCGATTGCAATGTGAGAACTGATTGAATTTATTGGTGTTGCACTGGAGAAAGAAAGAAATGAGGAAACCGCTTGATTGCATTGCAAGTGTAACGCATGATGTTTGCAACAATCAATGTGGGGAAGTTGGAAAAGGCATTGCAGTCAAAGGAAAGAAGAGGAGAGAAAGAGGAGAGTAGATATGGTGCATGTACAGTGTTCATTTTGTACCTTTTTGGTGGTTTGCTTGCGCTCGCCAATTTTGTCGAAACTGCTGCCACTTCAACTTTTAGTTTTCTACTCGGCCGTTGTTCTACTTTGTTCATTAGGGATATACTGATTGTTCCTTAATAAATCCTCTATCAAATAAAATTAGACCTCACCTTGTTCTCTCTGGAACTTTGTAGAATTATAGCATTTCTTTTCTTCTTTCAAATAAAAAGGGGGCTGATTAATAAAGTACCAATGGATTATTTTAAATACTACTTATTTATTTGTTGCTACAACACCTATCTGGTTATTACTTTAATACTGTAATAGACAATTAGCTTATTACTCTGAGAATGAATTGTTCTCGAGGTTAGACCACAGTCCTCATGTGTCAAGACGATAGTGGTGCCAATGTAATGCATTTGGACTCTCCAACCCCAAAAATAGCAAAACGGAGATCCAAGGAAGTATGTGTTTGTGTGCAGCTGCAATGTGACTTACAAAAAATCTGCTGCGCTCGTGCAATGAAAGCAAAATATTGCGTTTTTCTCGTAGGGGCACGCGTGCGATGCTGTTAACAAATGACAGCGTTTACTTTTTAAATAAATCAATATAAGTAGTACAAAAACTTATTTTACAACTTAATAAAAATTCTTCAATCATTCTGGTAAAATTATATACCACTCATCACAATCTTCTATTTGAAATATAAAAATATATAGCTCTATTACACCCTAGGAACTTCCTCGATTAGGTCATAAAATATTATCTCTCTTTCTAGTTTACATTTTCTAGTTTTGTGTCTTTCTTCTGAAGAGCTATAAAAGCAGCGTTTATAGATCAATGTGGCACGTCAAGTTTGGCGGCAGTTTTTGCATGCGCCGCCGCTGTATAATTCCATAATCGTAATTTATCGACGTTCCACTGAACGTCGGCGTCTCGGGAGCAGTGGCAGCGGCTGTCGTTGCACACGCCGCCTCATTCGTCAACGCTGACATTCAATAGTTCATACGCTGTCAATGAACGACTGGTGCTATATTAAAACCATATTTTTCATCATTACACAATAACCCAAAGCGCTCGGGAAAGGTGACCCTAAATCCCTTTAAGAAACTGCCATCTGAGCTAGCAGGTAGCTCTAGGTAGTTGACATCAATATTGAGAGATGGTAATAAATTCTGCCACCAAAAACGTTTGGGAGTTGACCTAGATAGATTTATTAAAGATAATTTGCTAGAAAATATTTTATTATTGTGCAGTAAAATATTAAATGCTTTTATAATAGTTTTGTTTAAGCATGCTTGGTTGTTTAAATGATCGTGTTTTGTATTACTTCCAACACTTATTATTTCATGTAAAATGCAAATAATTCCTTTGTTCCAACGTTAATATTATTGCATTTTCTTATATTAGCATTGCCTTTTCTATGCTAATTTTAAACATACACTGAATGCACTCTAAGTGTAAGCAATGTATGCAAAGATTATAAGCAAACAGTGCAGCTATTAACATTAAGTAAGCTGTGAATGTTTCTACTTAATCTTTCTAGAAAAGACAATAATACTTAAAATTTTCTAATTATTTTAAAGACATTTCTAAGCAACAATCGAATGTTTAGTGATTAACATCTAAAACACCAACGTGTTTATTTAACTTGATGTAAATTTAAACGATGCTACGACATCCTTATCTGCATGATTAACAACTGAGCATGCTAAGCACACTTCTGACAGTTGCTGCAAACGTCTTGTTGTTGATGGGGTGTGCACTTGGCATGATTTCGGTAGAGAGCAAATGTTGAGCCGGGCTTCGACAAATCGATGTTTAAATTACCATTTTCATCCATTGTGGGCAGTAATCTATTTTCCATTTCCCATTTCTGATGCCAAGCGTCTCCTCTATGTTAGGATCAACCCCGCAGGTGTAATTAAATTCTACTTGCTTCTTTTCTAATGTCTGTTAGGCGAACTACCAACATCAATTTCTTCATCAACTCTCTTTTTAGCTCAATATGCTTCACAATATTTCTAATGTTTACAAAAAATCTCAACTATAAAAACTATCTTTTATTTATGTTTTCAGGAACATTATGTCTTTTTAAAAGTCAATTAAATCACTTTTATATCGCATAATTTGCATTTCACTAACATGGATTTCATGAGGAAAAAAATAGGAGTTGCGAGCGAGGTATAGATTTCAAGTAGAAAATACGAGTACGAAGGCAACGGTAAATTATTACGAGTGTGCAGCAGTGACTATGTTTTGTGGTTGAGAGATGCGTATGCAAAGAGAACTGAAAACCTAAAAGAAGTATTTGTGTCTGACCGATTGTATTGTTTCCTAATGGATTTTTTAATCGTCTATTAAAGTTTTTAATTAAAGCATAAAGAATATCCACCCATGCTAGCGGAGTGTCTGAGAGAGGTATTGATCCTGGTTGCCGAATGAAGGGATAAAAGATAAAAGGAGATGAGAAATACAAGAACCTTTGACGTGGGGAAGAGATGGTAGAAAAGCGGCGGAAAATTCAATGTGGCAAATGAAAATGGATAGAATGCAAGGCGTCCTCTGTTGGTGAATATTTCAGGAGAGAGAAAATTGTTTTGTGGAGAGCTTCATTCATTAGAGGACTCTGTAATTAGAAATTACAAAAAATTTTTCGCTTTTTAGGAACACATTAAATTACTATAAAATAATTTTCTGTGTTAATTACTTTAAAAAGTTGTTTCATCTCAAAGTATATTATTTTCTTTTCATTAAAAAAACAACTTTTTTGTCACTTCATAAATTATAATTCAAGATTAAATTTCTTGCTTCCTTTCGCAAGATATTTTAATTCTTTATATTCAACCAAAATTTCTGATTTTAACATCTTTTTATTGCTGCACAAGACGGGCGTTGAAAAGTAATTAACAAGTTTCGTTTAATTTGAGAACTCGCCCAGACGTCGGGGATGGTTATGGCGGCATAAGTACCGGGCGCAGATTACAGAAACAAAGTATCGAACTCAAGCAATAAATTTTCAATTTTGTATCTTCGGGCAAGCGCCGCCACCGTCCGGCGTGTTTTTTGTTTTCTTCGAGTTACTTACCCATTTCTAATCGAATATCTTCGCTGCCGGTTTAACAAGCGGCAGGGAAGGATGAAAACAAAGTTACTCTGCATTAACAAGATTCTTACAATTTTACAAGAATAAAAAATAGTAGTTCATAGATATTATATTACAAGTTTAATTTAATAATTAATTTCTTTTATAGCTGATAATTTTGGCCGCACAGCAAAATATCCAGTTATGGTCTACATCCATGGAGAGTCTTTTGAATGGGGATCAGGAAATCCTTATGATGGTAGTGTCCTTGCAACATATGGAAAAGTAATTGTGGTTACATTTAATTTTCGGCTGGGAATTTTAGGTAAATAGAATTAATTTGTAATCTATAATTAGCTTCGATTGGTATAAAATAATCTGTAAAATAGTTTAATTGCACACCACGCTGATAAAACTGTATTTAGCAACCGCCAATTAATCACGCTGTAAACATAATCATAGCATCATACTTATCAACATTGCAACGTAATTGTACGCAATATTGTTAATTAAAATTTCCAGTTGAAATTTTGCAATATTTAACACTTGGCATTCTACCTCATGTGGTTATTATTGTAAATTCTGCGTTTTGTATTTCTGATTAAACAAATAGAATAATTTCGTTAGCAAACAAACTGACATTGTGTTTAATGACATTATCAATTGGGCACAACACAATTAAACAAACTAAATCTCAGCATCGTTAAATTTGTGTTAAAAATTCTGCGGGCTTATAAATATCGCTCATTTGCGCCAGCATGCAACATAAAACTTTAATGCAACTGCATGGACTGCAAGAAATCGCAGAACGCAAGTACATTTATTGCGCCATAAAATGTTTATGGTTAAATCGTACGTAGATAGCGATCGTGAATAGTGGTGATGTTTTTTTTTAATAGCCGAAAGTTTTCTTATTGTTACCCTGACCAGACAAATTATTCGGGGAAGAGCTTTCTTGGTTTAAATCTAGTTAAAATTCTTTAGATGCAGAATTGAATTAAATGTCTGAAAATTAAACTTTTAGTCAGTTTTACGCAAAATGAATCTTTTCATTCTCAAGCAATTTCTGGCTTTGTGAAATGAGTCTTTCTTGCTCTGTAGGAGGTTGAGATGATAGTGGTTACCTTTTACTTCACCTCCATCTACTCTCAACTGCACATGATCTTTTTCTGCCTGGCATTTTCTTCTGGAACTGCTTTTGCTGTCCGCTTGCCTAAGGAACTCGGGATTTCCGCTGAGGGAAATTTATATTTGTCGGCATGAGCACGCGCGCACAAAAGCGCGCCTACTTTACACACACTTAGCTCGCCGCCGTCGCCGCCTCTCGGTAGTCATTTACGGTCACTGAACTTCTTTTGTATTTAACAAATTTATTCGCGGCTAACAATTTTTTTTAACCGCTGCAATGGTAAAGCAAAACTGAAAGTTTTTTATGCTTAGGTTTCCTGAAGGTTGGACTGGAGGAAACGTCCAGAAGTAATTTTGGTCTAGTGGACCAAGTGGCTGCTCTGGTATGGGTACAAGAAAATATTCAACATTTTGGAGGAGATCCTAGTTCCATCACGTTGTTTGGACATGGTACGGGGGCGGCTTGTATTAGTTTATTGATGTTATCACCAATGGTACCAAAGGAAGACAAACGTCTGTCAAACTTTTGCCAACAAAAAACAATCATAATTGAATATTATCTTTGCAGAACTATTTCAAAGAGCAATTCTAATGAGTGGTACTGCATTATCCGACTGGGCTCTTGCTGGCAGTTCTCGTCAAGTTACCTACCAAATTGCAGAATCTCTAAACTGCCCAACAGATGATAAACTAGGTGCTTGTCTTCGAAAGAAACCACTTACAGAAATTCTAAATGTGGTAGCAACCACAGCAGACTACTCAACTAAATTTGGGCCTATAGTTGATGGTTTAGTTATTCCCAATGATCCCTCTAAGATCATGTCAACCTACAATGAGTTCTTTAAAAGATTTGAGATGATGTATGGTGTTACCGAAGTTGAAAGTGTGTCTCTCCTCCCACCAGTTGGTCTTGCTTTCGGCCTGCTAGAAAAAGAACGTGATCAAGAACTTAGAAAGTTCTTCTACGCCAGATGTGAATACAAGCCGGAAAATTGTGTAGCACATACATTAGAACATTATTCCCAGAATGCAGCACATGGCTCTAATCAATACGAACGTGATAGATTCACTGGAAATGAACCAGATCGAGCATCCATTGCAAGAGATATGCTTTTGGATATGTTGAGTGATGCTAGGACAGTTGCCCCACTTGCATTGACTGCAAAATATCATGCTGCAGTCAATCAACAAAGCTACTTCTATGTTTTCGGACATACAACAGTTTCAAGGGAATATATCGTGAGTATATAAAGAGCACGAAGTGAAGGAATAGTTAATGCGGCTCAAATATAGGATTAGTTAATAAATAGTAGGAGATTTTATGGCGTTTAATCGGAATGACATTTAAAGCTTTTGAATTGAAACCTTTTAGGGAGATCGACAAACGCTTATTTAAGTTTTCAATCTGCCATAAATTTCGGCGCCCACAGCCCCTGTTGGTTTATTGCCAAATAGGTTACGCTGTGGGTCTGTTGTTGGATTTTTCGACTCTAGACTTTTAGCTCGTAGGTGCTGCAAGCAGCAACAGCAATTCACGATTTCCGTACCGGCCTCCTCCCAATAGACCCATACATATCTACTAAAGACATTACTTTTCCCGTGCGACACATTAGCATTGAGCGTTGAACGGTACTTTGTGTCCCTGAACTGCATGGTGCTTTCGAACTGCTCTTCTCATATGTCTTTCCAATACTCTGAGTATAACAAGTAGCAATATCACT
>JAODIE010000005.1:1350454-1436032 GCA_027575565.1 Diploeciton nevermanni
CAAGCAAGCAGAAACGTTTGTAATGAAACGTTGAAATATTTTATATGCCTACCGACATTTAGAATGAAAATCAGTGTAAAGTGGTATTTTCTGGACTCTAACACGTTGGAGCCTTGGGCATCATTTCAGTCGTTTTCTCGCTATTCTACCCGACAGCGCGATTCTGAGCTGCGCGCGGTTTGAGTAATATGATGCCACCCCGGTTCTTGCCGTTTGTTTACAAAAGATAAGTAACGGAGTCATTTTCAGCTTTGTGAGACGGCGGAGAATAAAATGCAATTTGTGAATGACCGCAGTGCATTCTATACATATAGCATCGAAGTGCAACGCGCACAAGCATTTATTTTTAACATAATAAACATAATAATCCAACTCAAATTTAGCAAAAATTAAAAAAATCTAATATTATTCGATTACTATACATTCTATTGGTCGGGAGGGCGCGATATAATAATCCATGAATGTGTCGTGCGTGGAATGCAATGCGAATTGCGTTTTATTCTCTTTTGTCTCATAATGCCGAAAATGAGTCCGTTACTTATCTTTTGTAAACAAACGGCAAGAACCAGGGTGGCATCATATTACTCATGCCGCGCCCTGTCCAGAGACGTGCTATCGGGTATGAGAGGGAGAAATGCCGTTGCGCAGAACATGGCTGCGATGGCCCAAATTGACCCACACGACTTCAACGTGTTAAGATTAAGGTCTCCCCCAAAATTTGTTTTTATATTCTATATATAGTATATAATATTAGTATAAAATAATATTCGTTTTATAAACATAATTTGTTGTATTTTCTAGCGTAACAAAACTACACATGGAGAAGAGTTACCCTTCGTATTTGGAGTACCTCTGGATGGACCCAAATTCCACCTCGTCGATCGGTACAATGCACAAGAGAAACTATTTTCGGAAGTCGTCATGACTTTGTGGACTAATTTTGCTTATTCCGGGTATGCATTTCATTGTGTTCGAATACGTTCCACAATAAAGTCTAGCCCTGAATTGCAACCGGGGCCAGGGCAGTAAATCTTTGTTAACAAAGCAACCGTAGAGGTTCTTTAATCAAAAGCTTTCTGATCGTTCATTTGCATCAGTGGGCATTAACTTGTGTTAGCGCAGTTATAGTATCATCTATTAATCTAGGAATGTATTGTTTCATATTAGGGATCCAAACGTTCCTCGAAAGAGCTCTTATCAAACCATGACTGCCCTGGAGTGGAAATCATATGAAGTGGACTGGCCTGAGTTTGATCCAAAGAATGAAAAATATTTATATTTAGGTACCCATTACAAAACATGTTGGTTAAAACGTTTTCATTGGCACTTTATTTTGATTTACAGCAATTCCAATTCATGTAAGTCAACACTACAGAATGAAAGAAGTCAACTACTGGAATGAAGTTCTTCCATCTCTGATGAATAAAAATACAAGTGATATTGTTCACTTTAAATTAACTCCAACACGTCCTCATACAGACCAACAATCATCATCACCTAGTTTTGTACGACCAAAGAATGTCCCTTCTTGGTTCCCATATGGAAGTGGCACTTCTGTGCTTGACAAAGTGGTTAGAAAGCCACCAGAACGTAAATCAAATGATGAAGTTGCTTTTGGAACAATTAAATGGAAAAATGATCCCTTTGATCAATCTTCAACCCAAAACCCAATCAACGCCTTGAATGGTCTAGTTGGCAATACACGACCTAATCTGGTATCATCTTCTTCTAAGGAATATGGTACTGTTGTAATGAGTTCAACACAACCTGTGAAAACTGGTGGCACTGCCATGATTATCCTTATTGCTGTTGGAGGTGTTTTTCTTCTAGTCAACGTAATCCTCTTCGTTGGATTATACTACAGATGTACCAAATTAAAGACTAGGGAAGAGGTGCAGAAGCGAATTTATGGTGAGGTGCTTGCTGAAAATATGATGGTGCATGTAGGAGACCCATCTGTCTCCGATAAATTAGATAACCCTAGTGATGGTGGTTGTGGAATAATGAAAATAATAAGTAAATCATCCCGCAGTGAAGATACCTATGAAGCTGTCAAAGTCAGCGAGAGTGGTTGTGGTGGGGGTTCTTATAAGTTATCAAGACAAATGTCTGCAAGCACAATTGATCCACATACCAAAGTCAGTAATTGGATAGCACATGAGATAGTCCACCGGTGTAGTCCAAAATTTCTTAGGAAACCGATGCAGAAACAGGGTCATCTGGCTACTATTAATAGCGCTCAGAAATTATTAAAGAGTAATGAACTACATATTTTGGACATGTCCAGTTCAAGTAACCATGTAAGGAGTGACTCTAAAACGACTGAAAGCTATTCTACATTGGGAAAAAGTCCAACTAGACCAGTTACACCTAATGAAGTAAATGAGACTATGAAAGCAAAGAAAGAAAAGGTTTCTATTGGGATAGATGCAACACCAGCTGCTAGAAGTCCTAGTATTCTAAGACAACAACCAATTGAGCTAACAAAGTCATTGGATTACTCTACCAGAAGTAGTGAAGAGTTGGATGAGTTACCAGGCCTAAAAAGATCAGCTACAGATGGGAATATTGGTCCTGGGGCACCTGGGTTCTATGAAAAACTTGCAGAAAATTCAACAATAGTAAAGATTGAACACGCACCACTTCAACATCAACTAAACCAATCAGATGCAAATCTGTATGGTTGGTCTCCACTCTATGCTCAGTCTGGTAAAAAGATGACTAGTTTTGATCCTTCTATGGATATTAACGTAACTTCCCAAGAAGAAGATGATAATATCTCACCGCTTACTCCTGAAGAATCTCTGCAAATTATTAAAAGAAGAAATTTTCCTAAAGTTTTACCTGATTATCCAGTTGGACAGTATATTACAAATGCTCAAAAACGCCGTTCCATGCCAGTTGCTTCACCATTATTTATGCCAATCCCTGAAAACGCATCAATGTCACAACCAAATTCTCCCAATTGTCATCACTTGGTCTATAATCCCTGTAGACCATTACCACCTCCCCGAAGTTGTTCTACATTGGGAAGAAAATCACAAACTCTTCCACAGTATTTAGGTTTCCGTCCTAATTTTATGCCACAATCACCTGTACAATTAGCAGATGAACCACCTTCACCCACTGAACCTGAAATCACCTGTAACAATCTGTACGTAGGTCCATTAATACCTAAAGATAAAGAAAAAGACAGAGACAAGGAATTTGACATGCAACCAATTTATGATAATTTACGAATTATCACACAAGCTACCTCCGAGGTAGACTTGTTTCCATCTCTTACTGCTGAAAGAAAATCTGACGCAGTGCATAAGACACCTAAGACCATAATCACGACAGATCCGGATAATCCGATCAAGAAAGTCGACCCGAAAGTTATTATTAAGCCTACGATCAGCCGCAGTGGAGGAAGTGAAGGGAAATTACGCGGCATTCCACGTGTCACTATCAAAGACAACTCTAGTGTACCCAGTAATCCAACTGCTAACCTTCAACCAAATAATGAACCTACCACCACGCCTACATCAGAAGTAGATCCAAATACACCTAGTGCTAGTGGAACAAATTCAAATTTACATCAGAATGCAAATGCAGTCGTTAGTATCAACGAGAGCAAAACCTCCAAACCGGAAGTTTGTACGCAAAACAAACCCATGCCGGAGCTAAAATCTCCGATTAGCAGCACGTCGGGAACCAGCATAACACCCCGATCACAGCGACGGCAGGAAGCCATTTTGTCCGCAAGCGCCATTGCGGCAATTGCCAGCGCCACAGCTACAGTGTCGGACACTACCGGAGACGATAAGAAGGGCAAATGTGTGCCTTCACAGATTCCAAAGCTGGTGAAAAGCTCCAATTCAAATCTGAGCAAGGAAAGTAGCTCGGAATCATCCCCCTCGGATGACTCAGAGACGGGGACTGTAATTAAACGAATCTAAACTTGAATGATATGAATTCCAACTTTTCACGCAGTAAAAGCACTGAATACTTTTTATACGCTAACAATTTTAGTAATTTTATAATAATACTATAATTATAACCTAAGCTAATCAGCTAATTAGATAAGAATCAGCGGTATAATTACGTGAAAAGTACTTAACTATTGACTTAATCAAATCAGTATTTTAATAATGGTGTGTTCAACAAAAAAAAAACAACGTAATGAAAGTTCAATTATTTTTTATTTATGTAATTAGTATGTTCACATATTTAAACATCGTTCTTAACAAGTCCGTATCATTGTTGAATTGTATATGTCGTAGTGTTTTTTGTGTTGAATGTTCAGACTATATTTATTTACATTTTCATCGTCAACACCATCATCGAGAATCTCACACAATTTTCAAGTTTATATCTTGCATAGTGTTTGAGTTCGAATATTAAAAATCAATTAATGAGTAAAGAATACTTTGTTTGTTAAACAAATGGCATCCAGTTAAAAATCTTCAAAACTAAAACATGTTACAATATCATCTCATTTATACAACAATTAAATGATAAAGTTTTTATAATCTTCAAGTTTCATACAATAAACATCCTAAAGCATTTTACTCAAAGTTATCTCATACTTATGATTATTTATACAGTTTGTGTATGATTTCTGTATGCGTTCCAATTAGTTGACATATGATAGTTTATTAAAATGGTTGCTTTATCGCAGCGCTAGCAATATGGAAATCAAGATCATCGAATATTTTGCTTTATTTACAGTTTAATTCGTTTATAAATTGTTACGATGGTTAGTTGGGTTTTACTTAAAGCTAGAAGACTATTTCGTTGAAAGTTGAAACTATACCGATTCTCAGTCGACGACATGCCTTGGCTTAATTTATCAAATCACAATGTTCGTAATTTAGTTAGTTTCGTTTAAGTGTTAGCACATTTGGATTTATGATTTACGAGTTGCTAATTATTTAATTTTTATTTTATTTATTAGGATAAAATTAATTCCATTCTGTTAACTTTTAGTTTATATTATTTACAACTTTTCATAGCATTCAAAATCTAGTCTTCACTTTCTTTAGGATGCTTAAAATAGTAATTGTTATGATGTAATACTTTAGATTGTCCACTTCACTGTTTTAAATTATACTTTTTAAAGTTTTGTTAATAATTCTTGTTAAAAAAGAAAAACTTGGCAGATTCAACTAAAAAACAACAACTCTAATGAAATCATTTATCGATTCGGCGCACGTAATGTAATTAATATCTTTAGGGGTTATATTATTTTTATATACACTTTTCACACACCTTTACACTCTTCCTTTATTTTTTGAATTCTGGTTTTTAACGGCAACGTCCTCCGCACTTTTGGCACAAAATACGAAAGTAATTCATCTCTGCGCAAAGAACGCGCCAGCGAGAAAATGTCTATAATTATGATTCGCCGCTTTAATAAATTTTTGCTTCCACAATCCACTTTCGGCTTTTGTTCCGTACTATTTTATGTAGCTTATGAGTTGGAAGCAACTTTTATGCTCCGTAATTGTATAGCTCGACTGCTTTGTTTCCTACATTGCATTGTTTTCCAGCACGTTTATCGACTGTTGGAAACCATTCCAAACAATTCAAAACTAAGAACTAAAAAATACTAATCACTTGTTGATGAATTATGTTTTTGATTCCGCGTGCTACAATTCCATTAACTGCCTAAACTAGATCCGAACCATCCAAAAGTTATCACACGCGCATCTCGCTCATGGCCGCCTGCGGCACGCGCATGTTGGACTTGTTGGGCTGATGGTGTGCAGTAAGCAGCGGCTGACTCTCTGGCGGTGATTTACTCCGTGGTGGTGGAGGCGGCCGCGGCACATTCATATGCATTGTGGCATTGCCATTAGGCGGTTGTACAATACCCTGCTGTTGCATCTCCTGCACGATACACGCCGTATTATTCAACATAGTGGCATTCTTAGGCAACGTCATACACTGATGCTGCTGCTGTTGCTGTTGATGGACGTAATTCTGCGCATAGTTGCTGGCATTCTTTGGCAGTGTCATGCAATTACCCTGCTGCATGACATTTGGGCTAGGCGGCGGCGCTTTGAGCGAGTTGGTCATTTGAATCGTTTGCGCACAGAGATGCTGTTGCATTTTGCTCTGCTCCTGTTGCGTATTCGCGGCGAGAATCATCGCTGTGGTATCTTGCTCTACATCCACGATGACATTCGCACTTTGTGAGTGTCCCATATGGTAATGACCATGTTTAGAGATAGTCTCAAAATTAGCTTGCTGTCTATTTTGTTGTTGTTGCAATGATTTTACTTCCATCCTGGTTTTATCACGTTGGTAATAGACACCAGCGAAGATGAGCACGTTGAGGATGAGCAAAGAGCAACCAATTGCGATGGTTACCGAAAGGGCAGTGCTGTAAGCCGCGTAGCCAGCTGCTTCTAAGCTAGCTAGAGTATCAGAAGCATTGTGACCGCCATGAAAATTCTGTGGGTTAAAATTACCAGCAGAGACAACATTAACACAAGTTGTCACTATGGTGTCGATCGTTGTTGGTGCTTCCATTGCAGTCAGAGAGGAGTTCCCACGTCTTCTAAAAAGCTCCATAGTAGGATCGTAATAGCTCACTCTTGATAGAGGATCAGGTCTCACAGGGCCATCGTATAATTCAGCGTTGTTGTGATTTCGGAAGAGATTATGCCGGGCAACTACATCTTCCATCCCAGCTCGGTGTAGTTCGGGAATAAGACGAAGCCAGACACTGAGCTGATGGGCTCTGAAGTGGTTTTTCATCCTTGGTTTCATTCCTGGAAAGAAATAATAATTTTAGTAGGTGTATTTTTTTATTAATATTTGAGGCATTCGCCTGAAGTAACAAACTGTAAATTGGAACACAAATATTATCATCAACGTTCCCATCTCGCTTCCAACACGGTTGATTGCATTTTAATTGACGTAAACTTTGATGTAATTAATATTATTGATTGTAATCGTAATTGCTTCTGCTCAAAATGTTTACTATGCGCCTCATCAAGAAATTGGACATTCTTATTGGACTAGGAAACGGAAAAGATAGTACGGTTTAAAATTGAAATTGAAAGATTTCCAAAATAATTGAAAATCATCTCCTGGATATAGCTTTCAGTTAACTTTCAGTTAAACACACAATTCCAATTCAAAAACCGAAGTAGCTTGCAAACAAGATTGGAAAAAAAGAAAAAAATGGGCGCGATGTGATTTCACGCTTGATTTGCGCCCCCGTTTTGTATATCTAACGATTCGTAGCAAGCTCTCGAAGGAAAGCACCTAGACTTTCATCCGTTTAACTATCTCGGGAATTACGTACTCGCATTCTCGTATGTGGCATCTCAGTTTTATGCTGCATTATAGACAAATTCAGAAGACGGAAACCATGCGAGTGGCAAAACAAAAAGTTGCTGCTGCACACCAAAAGCTTCAGCAGCGAAGAAGAGCTTTGCAAGTCTCCTGCGAGTCGCGTGAAAATAAAAAATAGTTTTATAGGTCTTTTTTCTATTATTTTAAGTATGGTGCTTTTATTTCCTAAAAATTTAAAAACGCTTTGTTTTAGATTTTCAAAGATTTGTTTTATTAGTTTTCATAGAGTTCTTGACGAGTAAACTAATTCTAGAAATGTAATTTTAGTGTTTTTATAATACTTGAGGGAATTGACTTATATTGGCTCGTTAAACCATTCTTGATAGAAGAAGGTTCACCGAAGAAAAAGCAATTTATTTGAGATTTCAACGCACTTTTTGTGCTTTTCAGCTTAAGATGGCTTTAACTGAAGAGTTCAAAAAGGTCTTTTACATGTAACTATTCCTTAAATATTGTCACCTCTTCAACTAAAGTCTTGTTATCGTTCAATCGTTTATGATTCTAAACGTAGAAAAAGAAAAAAAGAACAAAGTCTTCCAATTATTTTTGGATCAGTAAGATTATACCTGTTAGAGTAGAGACTACAATTTTAAAGCCTACATTCCTTACGTTCAAATAAATTCTCGCAATAATTCAAAATACTAAGACATTGTTTTTAAATTTTAATATTCTCTACTGTTTTTAATCTATTTTTTTCTTTCTTTGCATATTTGCGTATTAAATTTGTTTTGTTTATTTGTTTTGATTAATTCAGTTCCAGTTTGCTTTGTTGATAATTCTCCGCTTTGTTTTCTTTTCTAAAATACTCAACTCCTTATGGAATCTCCATCTCTAACAGAGATGAAAAGTATTTTCATATAATTCGGCAAAATATGGCCGTCGTATAAATGTCGAAAAGTTTTGTGCGACTATGCAGTTGCAAGTTTTGTAAAGTGGTTCGTTCTTCGTTTTTCTGAAGTGAAATTCTGGGACGAAATTGAAATGGCCGACCCGACAGATGCAGGATGAGGCGCCATATGCATCCAATCCTTAAATGAACGTACCGTGTACACCACTCGACGCGTCGAATTTAAACTGTTTTATGTCGCTCGCATAACATCGACCACAAATAAAGAAATTGAAGCATATAAAATAACCCAATCTCTAGCCAACTTTTTATTTCATTCCACCTCTATGTAAATAAATCAACACTCCAAATATATATATATATATATATATATATTTATAAACTTGACATAAATTGGAAAACCAACGGCTTTCACTCTGTTGAAAGCACATTCAGTTGGAAAACGCAATGCTCTTCAGTGCATTATATTAAAAGTTAATTAAAATTCATTTCCACATGTGTGGGGATTAATTACCACTTTGTGAGTGTAATCATTGCCAACACACAAACTCTTCATCATTGCACAAAATGCAAAAACACTATTTTACACTTAAATACAAAAAAAAAATGTGGAGAATCAATTTACTTTAAACACATTTGCTACGAAAATGGAATCGATTAGCTTGAGAAACATGGAAAAAGAGAAGAAATAAGTCTGGGTCATCGTAGTTTTGCAAAAAGAAGAAGAGAAAGTGTGCTGTAACACGTTAAAAAATACAAGTTAAGACATCTGATAAATGATCGTTGAAGACCATCTTGGAATATTGATGTGAAGCAATCGCCACGTAGCTGACACTAAATTAAATGCGATGTAGACAATAAAATGAACTAAACCGGTAGATACAAATAAATTCAACTTATATAGCGTAGTTATAAAGGAAAACTGAAAATTTAATAAATTTCGTATTAGTAGATTTTTTTGTATAAAACATAAAATATGAATACCAAGCCAGCTAAATTTGTTCTAACTAACGATTTGAGACATTCTCTTGTACGTGAGAAGTTACTATCTTCTCAGATTCTTTATGCAACAAGGAGATAGATCCGCCCGTGGATGTGGACACTGTGAATATGATAGATATGCTTCACGCCGGTGTGCGCTGCCTCCGCTCTCCAAATCGGAAACATGCACGTGCGCCGTGAGACGCCGCCGCCGCCGAGAGAGCGGAGAGTGGATGTGCAATATGCACAAGGGCGCGGAGCGTGAATCGGGAATATAATAGATATTTGACACTAGAGACTGGTGAGCTATCTACAGGCAATAGTATGAAGAGCTTAAATTGCGCACAATAACGCAAGCCCGTAAAAGTAAGCTTTTGAAAAAGTCTCTACAACTAAAATCCCTCTAAGAAAATAAGGATTTTTCAGTTCTGTTCAAGGAAAATTTACGTTATATGCTTATAAATCTAATGTACAATGTTCATGTTTTATCGCCTGGTATTGTTTAGGTTTATATAAATTAGTATCTTTTTACATTTTTTAGTGTTTTATGATAACACTGAACATTTGTTTGTTTCACGTTGCTTTTATTGCAGAATTGCAATTTGTCAGCAGGCGAAAGAAGACGCGTTTGCCAAAACAGTGTACTGCAAGTGTTGGTAATGGTGGTTGGCAATGCTGAATCGCATCACAGTAGGCTACACAAAACACACCACTGGTGGCAAACAGTGAGGGTAAATTGTAGAATGCGCGTCCGCTTCAACATTCAGTGATTGCAGTCGTTAGCATTGCAATGCTGGGTAAAATGTTTTATATCGGGTGTTCTTCCCTTGTGGAGACAGTGCGGAGTTGAGGGAGAAAAACCGCGTATTCTTCCAACATACTATGTGAAGAGAAGAATATGCTAAATGATGCGCAATCCGTGCGGCACGTTGTGCTGCCACCAAAACTAATGGAATATGAAATATCATTTATTACGAGATGCATTAACAATCCGGTACGTGTTGATGCCGCTTGTGGCGGCGGCGGCGTGCAATGGGTTGACGCTTTCAGAGAACGCGTATTTATTTTCATTAATATTTTAGAGCTTTGCAAGAAGAATTAGAGAAAATATTTAACCAAAGAATTTTTTTCTTGTTTTTAGTTACAAAGTAGTGTTTGGATATTCATAACAAATAGACAGTTGGTTAGTGGTTGGTGAACCACGTTACTACTATATAACAATCGCTATCGCCCATTACAAACTGCCATGTAATTCCGACAAAATTATATAAATTCCCGTCGTGTAAATGCCGCAAGCAACACATACTAGTTTCAGATATAGTTAATAAACTAGCATGGTTAGTAATTTCACGTATATTTACAACCCACGTTAACTACCTTCCGTGCAATCGTTTAAACAAAACAATATAACTGGTAAACAGTTAACCCGTATACAAGCTCCACTTTTATTCGCAAGTTATTTACAAATAGACACAAAATAAAATTTATAGTAATAATAGTAATGCATACCTATTTCCAAGTATTTTTGATGCACACTGTCGTACTCATCCCAGACAATCGACCGAAAGCGATTCCTCTCCCTGGACGCAGCCAGAACGGGTTCCTGCTTGTGGTGCTCGTTGGGATTGCTGAGGGAAAAACGAACATAAAACGGCAATTAGTATACAATTAGCGTATGTAAAATGGATTTTTATTCGTTTCTGCGCAAGTGTATTTTTGCGTACGTGCCGCGGCAACGTGAATACGAATCGCTGTAAAAACAAATGGCATAGTCGTGCTAGGACTAGCGCATTCTTGGCAACCAGGCGACAATGAGAGAGAAGACATTTAGAAAACCAGAGACAGACACAATGTTTTTGATAATCGTCGTTTATTAATATTAAATTATCTGCAAAATGGTAGATTTTTAATTGGTACAAAAATATACAAACGTACTTAGGGTTGGTATGAAACCAAATTTGAACATGTCCCAACATAAATTTTTGATATCAAAGATCTTGTTTTAGATTTCTACGTGTTTTTAATTTTGAAATTATATTTTTTAAATGCAATTAAAACACTTAAATACAATTTTTAAAAACTACCTAATTACTTTACTATTTTAATATTTCAATTATTTTATTTTGCATTATTCTTTTTCTTGCGATATTTGTCTTTTTCTGTTGATATTTTACCCCCAAGAATAGAGAAATACGCAATTTGCTTAAAATCTTTTACAACGCCTTGGAGTATCTCAGGTTGTCGCTTAAAAAGTTACGACGAAACAAGATTGCGCTATGAAAGTTTTGCCAGCCACCTTCCTTCTCTATTTCATCCAGGAAGTTGACTTTAGGCCTATAGAAATTACTTGTGTCAATGTAGGAGACTGCACAGCCATTCTCGCTAGAATTGCACCGTAAAAGTGACTTTACAGACTTTACCATTTAAAAACACTTCTTCCGCATCTCATTCTCTACTTTCTTGTTACCTTCAGCATGCTTCAAAAGCAGAACGCATTGGATGGATTGAAGCTCTGCTGAGATTGACGTGTCTTGTATGTTGGATTACGTCCCGTAAAATATAAAAGAACAACAAAATAATGATGGAGGTAAAAAGTGCAATAAATTAGTGTATTGCATGCAGGCAAGTTGTATTTCTTGGCATTGCGATAAGCTGCCCGAACTCTATAAACATGAAGTTAAAGTTAAGTGACATTTTTTTACAATTGAATTGACAGTTTTCAACTGTATAGTTTTTTTTGTTACCTAATAATGTATAAGTTCTGGTACAAATTGAGAATTTATTGACGATGAAGGTTTGTTGAGAATAGAGTTAATAAACGCTTTCGCTTGATTTATGAGAGCAAGCGGTTCGTTGCAGCCGTTAAATAATTTGATTAATAATATCGGACGTTTGCTTCCTTGGTTTTTATTGCCTTGGTGGGCAGTTAAGCTCGAACGTTTTGATAAATTTGTGCCGCATCATAGAACCACTATTCTAACGATGGTTTTTTATTGTTATTAGAGATGTGGGATGAACATGATTAAAATGGTACTTAAGAGAACTACAACTATATTTTTTATTAGGGTTGTAGAATATTATTCTACAAATATTGCTATAACTCTAGTATCTAATATTAATTAATGTTTAAAACATAATTTGAAAATTACAGTTGTTCTAACTGTTAGTTAATTAACTTAAAGTATTACTAATGAAATCATTTGCATTTTTATTAAAAATATGCTTAAAAAATAATTTTTTCTGTAAATTTCTAAATATCTTATTTATTTATTTTTTTATCCAGTACTGAGAGTACTCATTGAATACATCACTAGTTTATGTTTTTGTAGTATTTGAACGTTTTTAGTGTTTTAAAAGCTCTCCTTCTTGTAATGTTTCTTAAACTCAAATTTTTGTTATAAAACTTCACTTCACCATGAATGAATAGATGGAATGATCCTTAATTTTCCACTTTTTATAAGTGAGAAACGCTTACGATTACCATCATCATCGCCAGATCCACTTGTGTCCTGAACGCGGTTACAGTATTGATTGCAGTGCAATTTCAAAGTTTTCGCTCATCAAGACGCGAGTACACATTGGGCGGCTGCATATTGCACATTGACATTGCACATTGTGGGCGTAATAGCAATTTTCGTGTTCTTCCATCTAAATGATATCGTAAAATACCGTCGTCTAGTCGCACAAGTTGCAAGAACAAAGGAAAAACTTTGAGTCTACTGGAAAATGTAAATATTTGATATCAGTATTAGTTGTTCACGCTGGCAACTGATGAAAACGTGCACGCGGCGCAAAACTAAGTGAAACGCAAACGTGCTCGTTTTGTTCATTTTTAATTAAAATTTTCAATTCACCTGAAAAGTAGATTTACTCATATGCATAAAGTTGGAAATTTTTCTATTAAGCATGCTGCAATGCTCGAAGAAAAATATCAAAGTGACAAGAAGGGAGCAGAACCCAGAGTGTGAAAACATACCCGAAACGTGCGTGTGATTTTAGATTCACGTGATTTAGATATATTGACTCCGGCAGTGCCGAACATGCATCGATGCAATAAATCTTCAAGCATCCGCGTACATGTGCATTGAAATCATCAGTCTGGCAGGCTTTCAGTTACGCTATGTTTGGCATAGTCATAAATGCCAAATATATTAACCCTAATGCAATAAATATTTAATGCAAGCGCCCGATTAAATACGCGCGTAAATTATTTCGCTATATTTAATGCGTAACAAGAATTGATGAATGCACATTCCACTTGGGGGATAAATTGTGCGATCTTTTTGAAATTTATGCGATTTGCGAAATTACGGCACTAAAAGTAAACTCGTTATTCATTCGCATCACTCATGCGCGCATGCATTTATCTTGATCATTGCCGGATGCATTTAGAATTAGACCGTGCATTTAAATCGGTTTATTTGTGCAATTCTAATATATACTTTACCACTTTCACACACTTAGAATACAATGAAGATAATTTATTGATATCAACGTTAGTTACTATTTGAAAGATCATTCGGAAACAGATTATTTTAACAATTGTAATAGATTAATAGTGGTATATTAATTTTGATAATAAATTTAATCCATTTCTGCATGTTTTCTAAACTTGTTCTATGAAATGACGTCTGTCTTTGTTTGTAATAGAATTTTTCTTTTAATAAGATTCAAAAGTTTTCCTAATATGTTAATTAATAATATCATAATTTAATTATAAACTTAATTTGTTTTTATTTTGCTAAAACATGTAAATCTAAATACTCTAAGTACTAAATGATCTAAAAGTTTTAATCTCTAAATCTCAAGTTTGGTATTTTTTCAATCACAACATATTGAATATGGTTATCATGTATTTAATATTTATTATGTAAATTTATTTTAACATTAACACGTACTAAATATTTATTTATAAAATGTTTTTGGTTTGTTGCCTTCTTTAGTATAATGTTTATTCCATATTTTGTTTGATTTTACATGTTTTGGTGATTGGAAAGATAAAGTAGGGTAGATCAGTTGTCTCTCTTGTGCTGAAAAAGAAGAAAGCAACGGACTAAAAACGTTTTAAAACTTAATTTTTAGTAAGTGTTATAGTTAAGTATTATCTACATAACATATACCTAGTACATTTAGTAGTAATAGTCATTCCACTCTTTTGCATTTTAATCCAAGTTACTTACCATAACTACGAATGCTCGAAGATAGACGCTATTCTAACTGCGCTAACTTGTTATTAAGTAAATCAGAATTAATATTTGCCAAAAAATCTTTTAGAATGTTTATGAATAACACGTGTAAAAAATAAAAACGGCAGCTTTCCGCATTTTTAGAAAGGCTCCTGTGTCATTTAGCATTTCCTTATTTTCTTGATTACTTATTCAAGGAAGTTTACAAAATCTAGAAATATTATTCTTAATGTCTACGCTTTGAAATTGTTGTTTCATGAACCCAATGTACTTTACACATACTCAAACTTAAGATCTGCAAGTTTATGTACTACTATGTGATCACACTGGTTGGGAATAATTGAACTATAATTACTTTTGTTATTATACTTAAAAATTGAACTTAAATGAAACAAAGTACAAAAAGACAGGTAACAACTAAATTACAACTAAAATTATTTACTATTTGCAAATTTATTTAGAAACGATGTATGGTTTTAAATACTATTTTTCAGCTGTTCTTTATTAAAAGAACATTGTAAGTATGCAACTGCATAATTTATTGAAATTCACTAAATTAACAACAAAATATCTCAATTGTCAAAAGTAACAAAGTGGTTCCACTTCTATTTGTATGCAATTGAATTTTACCCACTCAGGGGCAACCAACAAAACCGGGCGACAATAAGCGTCCGTTTATAGATATAGCCTTTCAGCGCATTTGATAATAGAGGGCTGGTATTTGTGGGCATTTGTCATTTTGTCATGCAATCCGAGGATGTATGAATACGTTCCAACTGCTGCCGGCATTGCCGCCACCCAGGAAAAGTAAAGTGTGACATTGTACGCAATGGCAATATATAAAAATCCCCCTTTTAAATCCTGACCCTTTCGGAGCCCAGTATAAAAAGCAGGCAGCGTTTCGAACTAGTAAAAAATAAAACGATTTTCCATTTCCCGCGCTAGCAATTTCACCTTTTCACACAATTCCTTTATACCAACAAAAACACACAATTCCGCTAACTGATAAATGTGTTAAAATAGTATTGATCAAATATCTAGAAGGTTGGAAGATGTTTTCAGCTTAAACTTAGCAATATTCCGTGTGGGAAATTCAGCAGATCGCTGGAAACGACCGAAGACACTCTCGCTTTAACAAAAACATTACGACATTAAGTCGTAAAGACATGTAGGCTTTGTCCTAGGCCCATCACATGTGAACAGTAAAGATCTTCTAGACATTCTACATCATATTCAAGTTTATATGCTATTCCTAAGTTGCTACGTGTTTGAGTTTTACTCCGACACCTTAAGAACGTGTCGGCACTTTAAGCTCTGCGCAAGATAAACGAATAATTTGCGGAAATGACAGGTGACAAGTCATCGGTGACAAATGGTAGCGTTGCAAACGCGTACAACTGATGATAAGATAATGAATTATGCGTGAGTAATTTCACCGCGTTCTCACTTCTCGGAAACGTGCGGGACCCAAATTAAAGGGGAATTAAGTTATCGACTTGATTTGTCACCTGTCAAAGTAGTGATAACTTGAAATTACTTTTGTTGTTACGCATAATTTGCATAAGGGATTAGTAAAGGTATGTTGTATAAATGCATAAACCGTGACTGTTTTCCTAAATTGTTTTTTAAACGCGGTCTTGCTGGTTTGCATGCGCTCGGGTTTGCCTAAGCTAATAGTCGCTTTTAGTCCTGTCCCTACATGTTTAATAAATTCTCGCACGTTTCGCCGTCATAATACTGCATCTTCTGCGGCAAGTTTACGCCGGCGGTGGTAGCGTAAGTTTACTGGAAAACCGAATTAAACGCCGGAAATTTTGAACACATTCTATTATGGTGCAAACACAATGAAATCTAACGCGACGCTGCCAGTTTTATCCCAAGCATCCGAGCACCCCCTTCCCATTGCTCACACTCAACCATTTCGGAATATGTAGACGAATCTTTTCTATAGTGCACTAGGACATTGATACTATCACTGAAATTCTGCATCCGTAAAATTATTATTTTCTACATTCACACATTTTGTCGACGTTGCGGCAATTTCTCAACTTCCATTCGCATTTGTCGACTGGGGATTTTACGAGGCTTCATGTTTCCATTTCGCAGCACTTAGTCTAGCTTGGCAACGACGACGTTATTTTAGGGCAGGCAACTTTAACTACTCCCCTAGGAAGTTGCGTGGTGGGAAAGTATTTACAATGTGTGTTCTTTTATAATACGTGCCAAAGAGACAAGTAGTGAGTGCCAAGAAAGAATTAAGAATAGAATAGTTTATATAAAAGAGAAAACATTAAATAAGAAATTTCTTGTAAAGATTATAATATGTTTAAAACAGAATAATAACATGAAAAGAACAATTTTTAAGTAAACTTTACTTTTAATTAAGTTTAATTAATTAGGTTTCTATTTGCATCATATTAATTATAGCTCCACTGCTTTATTGTTATAATTTTGGATCAAGTTTAAATTTCTTCTTTTGATCCACAACACGCAAAACAATTGAAACTTCTATCACAATTCATACTTCTAACCTACAACATGATTTTGTTTCTTCATTTCTATCTTCATCCAAACTAATCTAAGCTTAATTCAAACCTCATGCATTATTACATGCTATGCAAACCATACAATTCACATCATCTCCGATTAAATATGATTATCTAATTTTAACTTTCACGTTTCCAAAACTTATCTCAGCTGTTTCCAAGCATCTAGTTCTTTAGAAGTTTCTCTAAAATTAGAAATCATCCCCTACAGTGTGCACTAGTTTGAGAGATGTGTCTTGAGTAATCTTGTATGAAAATATTGAAGGCGTCGACAATACGAAACAAGGAAACGCGCGCGATTATGTTCATTATGTTGACGGAAGGCGGCGGTAAATGAAAATTAGCATTTGCGTATGACGCAAACCGGTAAAATTTATTTAAATTTCCATGAATACGAAATTCTGCGAGAGTCGCGCTGCGTTCGTGAGAAGAACAATGAGGGTGCAAATTGGCGGCGGTGGTGGCGGCAAGTTATGAAAGCTTCCATATCGCACCACAACCGCCAATCTGCGTTTTCAAACATACCCGCATTCCTTTGCATTTTATCCATAATCTACCAAACTATGTTATAGAATAAACAATTAGTCTTGCTAATCTAGTTCTATGCTTGGTAAAAAAAATCCTTATTTCTCCCAATGCACATATTCAAAGAATATGTAATTTCTGTAATTATTTATTTCTTACATTTTCAAAATGTTTTTATTTAATTTTTGAATGTTTTCTCTTTTATTCTTAAACATTTGAATAAACTGATTCCTTCTTTTTAATTTTGACAATATACCAAGTAAGATCGAAAACTAAAAAAGCTTGTTAGTTTTGGATTAAGATGCGCACTCTAATTTGAAAGTTTGTGTTGTTGTTTGCTACACTTATTACAGTTGTCATTATACAGCACGTGTTGTTTTTATGTGACATGTATAAAGGTAAGACTTGTATTTGCGTGCTCGGCAATTTTTTGCTATTGATAATACGCAAACAATTGGTAGTAATTTTGGTGTAATAACTGGTATTAAATGTTAAAAAATTCTTGAAATGTTTACAGTGGCGTACACTAAATAAAATTTGAGCAAAAAATTGTTTATAAATAATATAAATAATGGTAATGGACTCCTCAGCACTTCAAAAATCAACGTAAATATTCAGAAATCGTAAGAAATTGAGTTGAATAATTGTCTAATTACAATTAGCAAATTAATTAATAATCCTAACATATTATTTGGCTTATGCCAATCAATTTTAATAAATGTTTTGGGTGTGATATTCTTAGATTCTGCCCCATGATAATGCACGTGCGCACACGTTACTAGTGAACAGTTTTTTGATTAAAAAGAATACTATTATTATGCTTCAGCCACCATATTCACAAGATTTGCCCTCTTGCAACATTTTCTTCTCTTCCCAAAATTAGGGTGCATTCAGAAATGTTTTGACATCTGGAAAAAGCACTGGCACAAATGCATTGTATCAGAGCGGTATCTTGTGAGAGAAATAACATAATTTTAAATGAATGAATAAATATTTATTGTAGAATTAAGAAAATACTTTCTGATCACACTTCGAATATGCTTCTCTCATTGTCTCTCCTTGATCCAGTTGTTTAAGCAAAGTGCACATACGTAAATTATATATTGTGGCAGATAGTAACTTACCCGGTTCGAGCAAAATTAGCAATGTAGATGATGACAGCTTCCGCCAGCGCCAGCTCGCTGCGAGTGTAGTTACGCGGAAAGTGGTTGAAGCCGTCGACCAGCGGCGCCCCAAAGATGTACGGCAGTTCCTCCCCATGTACAGTGCCCATGCGCTAAAAGGAAAACAAACAAATGAGCAAACAAGACACCTACAACCTACTTTTGCCAATACATTGCACAAATTAAAAACCCCAGCTATTATAGAGTGCACCACTAAAGAGCGTATGTTTATTAAACTTTGGTATACAGTAAGGGAGCTGACTTGTACAATTTATTTCTGCACGTACTACGTAGAGAAATAAATAACAATGTACATGATCAAAAATGCTACAAAATATTAAAAGTAAGCATTAATTAAATTTTTTTTATTGGATATTTTATAATTTTATTACTATTGATAATGTTAGTTTACACTTAAATACATTTTTATCTTTTAGGTAAATATCAAGTACATTGTGCATTGCTTAGTTTTAGGTTACTGTAAGGCATTGCAAGCAAGACATATCAGCCCCAAAGCGAAAAGTCGTGTCGCGGCCATAAATGTTATCCCTGGAAAGCACATGTCGCATGCAGCATCACCAAGGGTTCTAACAACGTTCAGATTTATTTGCAATCCGCTGGAAACCTCACAAACATCGCCTATTATATTATTAGTAATGATTTTGGTTCTCAAAATTATCCGCTTTAAAATTTGCATATCAAATTATTTTAGTAGGTTTAGTTCAACACGTACACATTATTCTTAAATGACAATATTCTGTTTTTCACAATTAATGTTTTGTTGTTTTATGTGGTAGTTGGAGACGTACGGTATATGCTCTAAGAAATTTGGTGATGGTTTGGAAAACAGTAAGGCGACTGTCATAAAGTATGTTATGACTACGCTATCAAATAATGTTCCATGCAAGAATTTGGTCATAATTTAGAAAACGCAAATGTTGCCAAAGTTACACGCGTTTACTTCTTGGTGAAGTTGAGTGGTTGCCGCAGGGGTTTCGCTCATCCAGATGCAGACGTCGCAAAACGCGCCAACCGCAACATCTTTGCATTTTCTAGTGCCCTATAATCTTATAATTGCTTCATCAACAAAACGCATTTGCTGTAAAGGTTAGAGCCTTATTCAACGACGAGAGATAAACCGATATAAATCTAAATTGTCAACGACATAAAGACATAACGCATCCAGGCAACCTCCTAATTTAGCACACCCGGCTGT
Source organism: Diploeciton nevermanni (assembly GCA_027575565.1). Lineage (NCBI taxonomy): Eukaryota > Metazoa > Arthropoda > Insecta > Coleoptera > Staphylinidae > Diploeciton > Diploeciton nevermanni. Next base: position 1,370,269 of record JAODIE010000005.1, read on the forward strand.
AAACATCTATTTGCTTCATTTTCAAGAAGCCTATTACGCATTCGCGTCCCGAAAGCTTCTGAAACGCGACCACTAATTCGGTTTGAGATTATGTGCGACGTTTTGTTGCCGCAACATAAGGACGGTTGGGAATTGTTGTTTTATTGCGTTTTTATTTGTTGCGCGTCCTCTAATGGCCTATTACAAAGCACTTTAGAAAATTGCCATTCATTCTAGATTGTTCACGAGCAGTCAAAAGGCGGCAATTGCTTTTTTTTATTTATAATATGGGATTTTGCTCACCTGTGGGTAATCTCCGTCCTTAGTCTGGTAGTCAAACACGTAGAAAAAGGTTTTTGGACCAGTTTGTTCCTGTCCAGGTTGCGGGGGTTTGGCACTAAGAAGATCACCAGTTTGGACCAATGGGGCAACAAATTGAGCATCTGATAAAGCAGCGACTGCTGCGTCTCTGGTATTGATAGGATGTTGGACTGTTCTTTCCCAGTCTGTATATTCATTAACAACTGTGAAGAAAATCTCACTGAGGTGATAAGTATAGGCATTTCGAACATAAGTCCTGATGATTCTATCCCTTCGTTCGCCCTCAAATCCGGCTTGGATATCCGCTGCTGAGAAGCGCCATAAAGCTTCACTAGTTACTACACCGAAGAGAATATCATAGGGATTAGTTCCTTTTGGGGTCAGATTGGCTTCAGACCTTTTCATATTTGCATTGACAGGCCCAACAAAGTTAGCTAAATCTGACGGCTTAAAATACGTCACTAGTTCTTTAGCAAAATCTGTTTTGATCACGACCCCGTCAACACTAGGCCCAAACGCACTAAGATAGGCAGGTGCAGCAACATCAGCATCCAACAAATGCTCCAATGGCGCTTCCCTCAAACAGTCCACAATCGCCTCGTGATCTTTGCCAACATCATCTGGTATCGTACAATTGACTTCTTTTGCTAGTTTAACAGCATAATTAACTGGGTCTTCTACCAACGCCCAGGAAGATAGAGCCGAGCCACTTAGTAGGAGAGTTCTATGGAATAATCCAGGCATTACTGTCGGGGAGATCATTAGGAAATTGATGCAGGCTGCGCCACTGCCATGGCCAGCCAAAGTCACGTTCGTCGGATCCCCGCCGAAGAGAGCAATGTTCTGTTGGATCCAATGAAGAGCGGCAATTTGGTCCATCAAACCGTAGTTTGCCACGCGCGCCTTGAGATGCGGAGCTGGGTTTGCATTTAAAAAACCTATAACAAACCGGGAAAAGTTCCATTCAGAGCATTTCCAATGCCATTTTAAGCGCTCGACAAAAAAGAGCACGCAACACGTGCAGACAATGAATATTAGAGACAGATGGTTAACAAATAAGCAAGAAAATTTTACGTTTCGTATTCAAAGTAGAATTGATTAATTGCTTACCCAAGATACCTAATCGATAATTAAGTGTAACGACCACAAGATCTGCGTATGAAGCAAGAACACTTCCGTCGTAAGGATTCCCAGAGTTCCACTCAAAGCTCTCGCCATGAATGTAGACGATAACTGGATGGCGAGTTTCAGCACTTGCTGCAACAAGAACAAGTACATATTGTGAGATAAATGCAACAAAACGTGAAGGCAACGGTTCAATTTTTACAAGCGCTAACTTCTTTTATTACATCATTCATGTAATTAAATATCTCAGAGAAAACGCTGACGCTTCATACTTAAAAAAACCAACTGATAAACATTTAGACAATTTTGGTATATCCTAAGTTTATCTAAAATAAGATTAAAATAAATAATATCATGTTATAGTTTTTTTTTTAATTTTTGACTCATTTTTAACTTAGAGAATAAACAAGTTGAAAATAAAGTACAATTATTACTCGATTTAATTGTACAATAAAATTGTAATTTATTCTAATTACAAATCCAGTAAAGTTTTAATATTGTAAAAAATAGTGAGCAGATGATAATGATATGTGTACACAAGTAAATATTTAATGCATTAAGTGCTTGACGATCCACAAGCTTGTTTGCAGCTTACATTGGTCTGTTGTTAAATTCACAAAATTAAGTATTTATTCATTACGGAAAAACCGCTTTATTATCTAACCTGCAAGTAAATTAAATAAAAAATATATTAAACAATTAAGTAAATAGAAAAGTAATTTTCCTAAATATATATTTGTATTGTTGGAATCATTAAATTTTGTTATAAGTAATGCAATGATGTTACAGAATTTCTACTTGGAGAGATATTTGCATTTTCATTATAAACTCAAACATAAACTCATGTTGAATGCAAACTTTAAACTTTTAATCCATTGCTTTGTTTAAATTTTCTTGACTAAAATTTTCCATTTCTTAGATTTAGAAACTTTGGAAAAAGTCGAAAAACGCAGCAGACAGCAGCTTCACTGAATATATAAACAAATGCAAATCCTCTATGCGCTCATTACGCGTACATAAAAGGATTTTAATGTGCAAACTTTTCCGCGCTAATATTAAAAGTATGAAAAATGAACGCAGCTTTCGTCTCGGCCCCGAAATGAGAGGTGCTTGGATTTGAACGCAAAGAAATGTACTTCTAATAACGGTTACTTATTGTCAAGAGTTCTGTAATTAAAATGAAAAATCAAAGTTGAAGATGTTACAGCAGTGCAAATGTACAGATACGCACATTAAAAGTAATTGCGTTGGAGTAAATCATTCAGCATTACTAATATATCATATTTTTTCTTGCACTCAGTAAACTATGTATTTATTAGAGCTTTAATTAAAGACGTTAATTGACGACAATTAGCGCAAAATACACGTAGTTACAGTTGCAAATTCTCAACATTACACTATTTCATTTACCTCAATTAGATAATATAAATTAACAAATTAACATAAAGTCAGTTGCACGATACGACTATTTGCTGCTGGTGGAATAGGCCTCGAATGTGCGAGTTGTTTACTCTTACTACACATCCCTGCATCGTAGCTTAGCGAATACATATTCTATGTATTCCAATTATAATCGCAGCTGTTGGTGGGTATTAGGTACGCGCGTGCGTTCGAACTCGCCAAATTAACAACGTTAACAAATGCGGCATGCAGTTTGTTTGCATTTGCCCGCATTATGCAGAACGCGAGCGGAATGCAACCGGCAGTGACGCGAATGGTCGAGGGACTATTAAGTGCAACACAATTTTGCTCCTGTTAGCAGATGATTGTTTGCAGGTGCATGCGTAAATAGTACGAGCGCAGGATATTAAAATCGGTGCTCTTTGCTGCTGTATTTTGTGCGTCGACATCGCGGAGTTAAGTGGAAAGTAGTTGTAAAGCCAATTAAGGTGTAATCAGATAAAATATTGTGAGTCGTTTATTAAACTAAAAGTATCACATTTAAGATGAAAATTAAACGGGTTTGGGTTTGATGATACGGATGATAATTTATTTGAAGAATTATATTTTAAAAGTGTAGGAAACAAGTTTTTGATGTTGAACTATTTATTTAAAACTATTTTATTAATTACTACAATTATTTTAAACTAATATTATAGTATTAATTTATATAAATTACAACAGAAACAAATGTGTATTATAATTGAAACAAATTTAATTTTATAATTTTGCAATAATATTCATTATTAGGTTCAATAAAAAGTTTCGGTGAAACAATTTTAATTCTTGTCAATATGTATTTACATTGTAAAAACACAATTTACAATAGAATATATTTTATGTACATTAATTTAAAATTTAATAATTTATATTTTCTGCGTAAGCTGTTCTCACAATTAGGAGAAAATATGGTGGCAGTTGCCAGGCACCATACGGCGCCATACGCTAAAGTTCAACCTAAATATAAAAAAAAAAAACATTATTTTTAAACAATAGCAAATAATCCAATTTTTTAAAAAATATAAATTTAGATTTTGAGATATCTGCTACATCAGGTACTACCATATTAATCTTTGAAGTGCTTAAAAACTTCGATTTTGTTGTGAATAGGATTACTTTTTGAATAACATAACTTTATTCAATAAAATAAAAAATCAATATTTTTTTATTTTTGTATTTTAATAATTAATTTACAATATATGTAATCAATTGACAACTTGTAATTAAATAAATAATGCAATATACTTTGTTTAATTCTGATTAATATTTAACAGAATATTTTACTCTAAATTGAATCATCATTAAGAAACCAATTTTATTTGATCTATTATTAGACTCTCTGAATGTCCTGCACATTTCAATTGTACTCATTGTACACTAGCACAATTGTACTACAATTATATTAACCCTGCATTGTTGTGGCCTGTGCACAATCCACGACGGTTTTGCGACTCCATCTGCGGAATACAAAGTGCGGCAATTATCGAGATCTGGTCGACTGCTTGCTTCTCCAAACAATTATCCTGTTAAGAACAACAAGCCATTCACAAAATGGCCGCCGATCTGTTTGATATCAACTGTTGCTCATGCGCTTCAATTAGTTTAACTTTCCAATTTAACTCCAACCATTCTCCAAGCATGTTTATATCAGTTTCTATTCTTTTTTCAGATTCTGTAATTTTCCACTAAATGTGTAAAAGATATAAAGGTAAAATGCACAGCACCTCGTAAGGAAGTTTCCGCATTTTAACAACAATGGCAAGTTGAGTATGTAGGTAGTAAAATTTATTGCCACAAAGATTTCATCTGAACGCATCGCTGGCTATTCGCACGTCGGATTTATTTGCAAGGCATGATTTTACGAAGATGATGTGCGCAACTTTCCTCTTTGCATGAGAATTGCTCTTGACTGTGTTTAATATATGCAACACATAACACACCTGACATTTGTATTTGGAATAGGCTATCGCGAGGCGACTGGTGGGTTGCAGAATTTGGTTTGGTTGCTTGCGCTGATTTCCAATGCACTTTGCATGGAATAGCCGCCGCAATTGATTTTATCACATCTCACTTTCCACCGATATTGGTGAAAGCTTGGCACACTTGGGAGTTTTCTAGGCGTCGCCAGGAATTGGCACTGTATGCCCATCGCCAAAGTGTGCGAACTATAATGCGATGCAGAGTGTGAGTGTAAGCATTGGTTGGTTTTAAGTGCTCGTAAATTGTTTAGCTTCTTTGCATAATAAAAATGTCTTGAACACGTGTTTGCTTTTGCTATGGCGCTTGGATTCTTATTTTCTTTGCGAATTTGTGTCTTCCACAAGTGGAAATGGAATAGATTCTATTGCATGCGGCGTTTGCATTCGCAGTTTTATTTTACATCTTCTGCATGCGAGATCAAGAAGGTTCCTTAGGGAGTGAACATAAAGTCAAACAAACATGGTGTTAGAAACAAAGATGGCAATTACTAATGCAAAAAATAGAAAACTAGAGATAATACTAACATAAAAAAGTAAAAATGTTCAGTTAATTTCAAACAGAAAAAGCTATTGGAAAGTTTTAAAAATATTATTTTATTCCATAAAAAATAATGCACTAAATAAGAAACATTATACCATTATCATTTTAAAATTATGCACTCTTAAAAAATCATATGCTATTTTTTCAAACTGCAAGTAAAAAAACTCGCGTCAGTTGTTTTAAAACTTCTTCCAACAACTCAACATTTTTCCAAATTGATTTAGTAATGAGCAAGTCTTGTTTTCAATATTATGCTATTTTATGCAATGTAACACAAAAATGTCAAATTTACAGCTTATGCTTTTAAAGGGTGTTTAATCAAAATTAAAATTGAGTTAAGAAAGATTGAATTTTCTTTGACAGCAATCTGGGTCAGATTAAAAGTGGTGCCTTAGAGATGACACTTTTTGCGTTCCTCCAACAACGAGATGCAAAACATCAATGCAATTTTGTCATGCGTATCCACTTGTATTTTGGATCGTTGCCATCTATACCATTGAATTATATTTCCTTCAAAAACTGTTTAAAATTCCAACATAATAAAAAACATAATTTTAATTTCAAATTAGTTGAAAAGGGATTGAGCTCTTATCTGCAATTTGTGCACAAATTAAATTTTCAAACGTCATCTGTTATGAATTTCAATGTTATAATTAGTCCTTGGTGCTCAACGTGATGTGAGCTATTCATGTGCGTCGGCAGTGGCAAAGGGCGGTGGCACGTTGGACCGGAGGGACAATAATGTATTGCAGGAAGAACTCGTTACAAATGATTTTAACCCAGTGTGTTCCAGCACTAAACTTATGATAGCACAATGTTTGTTCTTCCGCTGCTTGTGAACAATAGAAGCGGCGTATAAATATCTTTTAATTATGTTTGATTAAATTGTTCAATACAACTACTATTGAATAAACTACTGTATCTTTAGAAATTAATAAAATCTTATTTATTTAAATTCATTAAAATAAGTTTGTGTTACTTTTTAAGGACCTAGCTATATATTTTAGGTTTCAGTTGTTTAATTTTTGTCTACACTTTGTATCACTTTGTAAATGCTCCGCTTTAACTCCAACCATCTCGCTGTATTTATGCGATTTCATTTCGATGATTTATAGGCGGTTATATTACACACATAACCCAACTTAACCTAACGTACACATAAACAAACATAACCCCAACTGCACCCACTGCAACCACATATGCTCTACCATTTGCTGCTAGATGTGAGATGAGATATAAAGCGTTTCTATTAAAATTGCCCTCGACGGACGTATTACGCTCCTTTTTTTTACAATCAGCCAGCTGCCAAGCGTTATAGGGCGCATTCCAATTCGAATTAGAATTTCATCTCTGATGAGAAAGTTGGCTTCACGTTTGCGGGGAAAACAAAAAAACCTACGCCAGAGCCCATAAAACACAATGAAACATTGGTATGCAATGTGAACGAAAATGGTCGGTGATCTAATGGTTTTGACCCGGCAACAATTTTCTCGAGTTTTTACCAATCGCCAACACCTCAAAATATATAAGGTAAATTAAAAATAAAAAACATCAAAGATTAATATTATTTAATATGAAGGAGATAGTACAAAGTAAGTATTTAAAAACATCAAAACAATTGATAAACTAGATATATGTATACTCAACAAGAATAATTTATAATTTTGGAAATAAGAATTCTATTTTTTCTTTTAATGATTTTGTTGTAAATATTTTATAGGTTATTTAATTGACGCTTTAATAATTAAAAACTGTACATTATTTGCTTTTTTACCAGGTTTATAAATAAAATACCTCAATTCCAATACCAATTACAACAATACGAATCATAAAAATGTAATGTAACTAAATTATTATGTTGACTGTCACTTATCAACAATTGACCAAATTTTAATAAACTGGAACTCACAGAGTAAAAAGTTATAATGTCTGAGTTTGAATTCAAACCCAGCTTTGGCTTTTGATTTACAATCTACGCCCGGAGCATTTAAAAATACAACTTTGGCTGCCGACAGAACATTGGAAATATCCGCACGAACAAATTTATTTTTTGTGCTATTGAATTTTTAATATATTTCAATGGGATTCAATTAGAAGGTGAAAGAAACTTTACGCAATTTTATTGGTTTAAAAATGAATAAAATACAAAAAAATAATAAATTTATATTTTATATAGTAATCCGCGTTTATTGTTGATGTAAACAATATCATTCTCTGATACTAATATAAATGTTTGCTTAATTTGCCTATGCAATTAATCTTACACTAATGACATTTAATTAATTAGTATGTTACCATTATCTAATTACGGATTACTAATTTCGTGTAATTTAATTACTTTTTGTCGAGACTAATGCACGCTCGTTTCATTAATTATATCAATTTTGCGCACTTGTAATTTAATTCCAATTAAATCTTGTTTTGGCGTTTTGCATGCGTTGGAAGGATAAAAGAAAGAACATGATATGAGGATTAAATGAATTAGTAAAGGTGAAACTAGAATGTTAATAAAATATAAACTATCGCTTTCAATGGTTGTTAGGTTTTTAACTCTGAATTAAATTTAAAACATTAAATATTTGGATGTCACTTTAAATAAAAAAAAATATGTTTAAATATTTTTATTGTAATAATTAATATATTGCTTCGCTTCGCAGCTCAGTCGGTAAGCTGCCTGACTGTAGCAGTGACAGTGTGGTGCTTATTATGAGAACACGGGTTCAAATCCTGCTGAAGATACATTCAAAATAATATATTCCCACAGAATTTAGCCTTAATAGTTGTTAAGAACCTTGGTAGTTGATGCAGTATAACAAAATGGATGGAAGTACAATGGTCGGTAAATTATTGAGTTGTTTCTACTTCAACGCAAACATGACATCTTTTTAATTCTTTCATTTAATATTGTTATTGTTGTTAAATACATAGATTTATATTACGCAATTTTAAAATTGTGATTATCCAAAATGTAGATAGTGATTTAATCTCCGTACCTAACGCCATAACCACCCTCGGTTCAAATTAAGAATTCACTAAAACGTAGATTTTATAACATTGTTACAACATTTGGAAGTTTATAAAAGATTTAAGAGCAATTTATATTATTAGTATAAAAATCTGGCATGAAAATATAAAATTAGTTTAATTTAATTTTTAAAAACATTAACATAATTTTTTTGTGCTAGTAGCATTTTAGTTTATTTTTGTATTTTCAGAATGCACATATGTTTTATGTGCCCAGCGTCTTCGCCATTCTGCCCACGCAAATATTTTATAAAATAATAAGTTTTTCGATCTTCGTTAATAATATCTCATGAGAGGCGTCTGCATGTTCTTGAGATATGTTTTTGATACGCGTAGATGTTTTCCATAAAAATGGTTAACCGCAATGGAGCTTTTTGTTCTTCGTTCACAAATGTGCCAGACCTTGTTCAAACAATAACATCCGATGTTTGCGTCATGTTTTCAAATACATTTTTTCTGTTTATCCAAAATATTATTCATTTATGAGAAATTCTTTAAAGTGCTATAAATTAGTTACCGTAAAATGTATGATTTTAAAATATTCAAATAAGTTGATGCAAAAATTTCCCCAAAAGTAATCCATTATTTCAAAAGACATAGACTAAGAAATACAAAAAACTAATGACAAATTGTGGAAAATTTAAAAAAATGTTTTGCTTGAAAATTTCTAAGCTGTAGCATGTGGAACGTTGGCATGCATCATGATTGATCGATTTGCAGCGAGTGCACTAATGTAACTATTTATTAAATTCTACTTTATTATATTTTTGTATCTTTTTTATTTAGTTTAGATTGAATTCAATATACTATCTTAATTTTGTCGACAAGTTTCATAGAATTCGTTAACCCCTTGCTTGAAATCTAATAAATTTCGTGCATTTTGCCTGCGGACAGTAACACAATAATGCATCCCCAGCTTGCGGACGCATTTCTAGCCAAAATATGCAAAAGTGGCCACAAAAAGAAACACACAGAGGATGAGATAACAGCGTCGAAAAATGCGCTCGTTTCCATTTCGCCGACTACGTGCGGAAAGGAAGGAAAGCAGTGGTAAAGAAATGATGTACGACTCAATAGTTCATGTTTTTGGGGACAGCTTAAGTGGCGACTACCAGCACCATCCCAGTCTATAATTGCAACATTTACAGCACAGAAAAAAGACTGGGGGTTACAACAAACAGAATAAAGTAGAAATAAAGCTTAAGCTAGAAGACTAACAAAGGTCCTACTGCGTTTGTTCAAAGAAAACCATTTTTTAGTATAAAACCAGGACCCTAAATCACAATTGTAAGATTCAAACATAACACACAGATGTAGACATAGACAAGTCATGAAAATAGAAATATATAGAGAAATAGAAGTTCTGCACAAGCAAAAGAAATTGTTAGAAGAAATGACCCCATGCTAGATTTGTGCAATGCATGTGTACGTGGTGAGGTTAGACATTAGCACTTTTTAGTGTAAAGCAAGATAAAAGCAGCACCAATTAGCGTTTTCCTGGCACATAGACATAGTGTGCTTTCAACTTTGTATTTATCTATAGCAGCAGTGTGTTACATAAAAAAGTGTACCAAACTACAATGCATTTGCATAAAACGTTTTTTTTGCCATTAAAAAAAACTAACAAAATAATACAATATATATTACTATTTATTATTATATAAATATTAAAATAGAATTACCAAAATAATATCCACAAATGTATTAGCTTTTATTTTTAGCAAAACAATTTTTATATTTTGTCTACTTAATTCTGTAGTATCTTTTTTAGAAAGCTAAAAAATTGCATCTTCTATGCTTCTACTTCTTGAAGTTTTGTTTGTGCAGGGCGCGTTAACCACGTAGTTGAGGGTGGAATAAAAGTCGACGCAAGGCAAAGACTAGACAGATTAAATTGTGGATGTCACCATACGCGGAAACAATAAATCAACCGATAAAACCCTCTCTGAAAGTGTGAGTGTTTTTTTATGTGTAACAATTGTACTATTTCTAAATTTCAAGCAAAAAGAAACTGCACTATGATTAAAAATACTAAAAACTAAATTTAAGAAAGTTATAAATAGAAAGAAAGAATAAATATTTGGCTTTAATATATTTTTTTCAATTTTTAAAAAATTTTATAGAAACACTTTGTAGATAAATATAAAATATTGCTGTCGTTTTTAGATTTTCTTCCTTATTTTTTTGTCTGGTTGCGAAAACCATTCCAGAATATAAACCCCAAACCATTTTGAAGAAGATTTGTGCATTTTGCAACAAAAATTAATGAAATATATACAAATTAAAGTTATTTCCTACTACGAAATAAAATAAATATAAAAATTTCTTGTATTTTATACAATTTATCAAAATTTACCTAATTATATAAATTATTTAATTTATTCATTTTAATACAACAAATCTATACCAAATGTTAATTTCAAGTATTTATTGCCTTCCTACGTTTAAAATAATTCAATGGCAAATTTTCTCCGGATTATTCTTTTGTATTCTCTAATCAACAGTGCAACACAAAAAAATTAAGTTTCCAAACTTTTCAAACTGTAATTAACTCCGAGACAAATTGTTTTAAGAGTGCGCCATTTTCAATCACCGACATTACTTTGATCTTTGTTTTAATTTCTGCACTGGCTCAATTTTATAACAAATTTACGCCGATTAGATGCAAAACAAAACGTTTAATTAAACAAATTTGCAAATTTTGAAATATTCGCGGCATTTGTTATTCCGGAATACTTACAATTTTCTATACTTAATCACAACACAAACTTTATAAACAAATAACATAGTTATCAAAATATTTCAGTGGTGTCTCCAAAATATTTAAATTATAAAACTTTTATTTAATTTATGTCTTATAAAATAAAATTTAAGCCTTAAAAACCAATATATGGTTTATGTTAGTTTTACAGCGATCTGAAGTGTTTTCACATTGTAATCAGAACGCAACACGATAATATTAGTCATCATAATCTTTGATAGGCAAAAGCGAGGCATGTGTACAATTCTGCAGGCAAAGTGGGTTATTGCATTTGGTGGCAATATTACGTTGGAAATCGAAGTGCGCTATTGCGAATAACAGCGATACGTGAATTTTACGCACGCTTATGCACACGAATCAAATTATTTCGGCGCAACAAGCGCGCAAATGGTGTCCACTTGGTGATGATATAATGCACAACCTCATCCTTTGCCGATTTGCAACAATACGAGGCGTGGTACTCTATAACGTGGTGAGCAAATTGGAAATAATACGTGCGAGTTGGGTGGTTGTTACATATGCAGTAAATGAAAATTAGTTTCCAACAGTTGAGAGAAGCAACAGACAAAGTGCCACGTGAACAATTGAGAATTAAATTGAAATATGATATATGACAAATCAATGTGATTTTGTTAAAAATCAAAAGAGTACAAATATTTATTTTTATATTTTAAATATAAGTTAAAATGTAAATTTGCGTATGCAAACAATAAAATGCCACTTGAACTATGTTTATAAATAACTCAATTTAATGCTTGTTAAACAGAGTATGGTTGAGTGTGGTTATGAAGTGTTTAATATTCATTATATAGATCAAATTTAACTATATTATTTACTAAAATTTATTTATGAAACGTTTTTTAGTATAATCAGAAATTAAAAATAAAGAATATACTAAAGAAGGCAACAAACCGAAAATGTTTTATAAATAAGTTTTAGTAAGTGATATAATTAAATTTTTGTACATATGATGGTTGTTAAACATTAATCATGCAAAAATAATAAAACAGTATATTTTTTAAATTAAAATTTATACAACCTTTAACACATTTGCGCCGAAGTGGATTTATGAGGTCTGTCTACGCGGTGTTCTTTTTTTCTTTTCCGCCCAATGGCGCGATTGTTCAAGTATTGGAGAGAAAAAAAAGCTGCTTCGTAGGGCTCACAAGTGCACGCTATCGGTAATCCGCGCCAACGTGAATATGTTAAATTAATAATATCCCAGTTTTCTTATTGGATCAAAAAAATTTTTTTAAAGTCACTGACTTGAACATATATATTTCACGCATGTTAAAAAACACTTTTTATTAGATGCCAATTTATCTTCAAAGCATTCCGCAGGTCTAATCTTGTCTCCTAATTTCTAACTCACAACATTTAGATTTTCTACCTTATAACCTACAATCTACTCTACTACCCTTAGCAATCCTAATGAATTTCCACTTAGCAAAACCCTTTAGTTTTAAGGAATCCACCTAATTATACATTAACATTTTAGCAATTTTCCAATTTATATAATACGCACAAATACCACTAGGTGATCAATAGTGTCGATTATACCAATACAGTGTGCAAATGTACTAATTTGCCATCCACTTCTATGCTGCCTTTTACCTAAGTGTTCCACCAACCACAAGTGGCCATTCTGCAACCATGCTACTGATCGCAAAGCTTGGACTTGGCGTTCGTCCTAACGATCAAATTGATCCCCGCTCAGTATTGAACTAATGCAGCAATCGATATCAATAATAACCACCCAATATTAGTCCATGTTTACCGCCGCAGGATTAATTGCCAGCGGTCTGCAGCTGCCTGCAAAGCTCACAACACAGAATACACCGTAATATCATTCAGAAACCGCAAAGATGTGCTCGGCGCGTATCCGGTAAACGGTGGTTGTAATCCGAAGGTCATACACATCGCTTACCCGCGCGCTAATTATGTAATAAGCTAATTCATCATGGAGATCTTGGGCGCGTACGGGGCACAAAGCGGAATTTAATTAGAACACGCGTCGTCAATTATGGCTGTTCTACAGGTAGAGCATAAATTGCATAACAAGCAATCATACAATTAATACAATTAGGCAGTTAACGCCAACGCCCGGTAGACATTGGTAGACCGCTAGACGTAAATAGATAGGCCTGGCAGTAGGGTGTTGGCTAATATGTGGTCTTGGAGGTTTCAATACTGCGATGTGGCTGACATAAATCAATCATGTGAAGGGACGTGTCCCTTTTAGCAGATGGCAGCACATGCGCATAATGAACACCTAATGAATCTCGCGCGAAAATCAACCGAGAAGCAGCAAAAGAAAAAAATGTTTGTAATGCTGGGCGCAGCAATTAGAGTCGAATGATCAACGAAAATAACACTTAAACTATTGATTTTCCGTATGAAACAGATATTAATTGATGTCAGTCAGAAACAAAACCCAAAAAAAAGTTATGGCCAAAATAGCAATTTTATCTATTGATACTGAAGAAGTAATTAATTTTCCCAAAAAATCCATAATATATTATTTAAGATTGATGCGTTTTCTACGTTACTTTTCGCATGATATAAAACACAAGAATAAAATAAAATGTGAGTGGAAAGTAGAGAAGAAAGCTCAAGTCAAGTCAAATGCACAATTTCGTTAGACTTCTAGAGTGAAAGACACGATTTAGTTTGATCACTGTGGCAAAAGGTATTTTGGGCAATTGGCATTAACGAATTGATGTGCGACATCTCAATTCATCTGCCCTTAAGCCAAAGAAATCGCACATCTGTGGAAAATTTGAGTTCTTTTGTCCCAACAAACTAACAATAGTATTGATATTAAGTAAGAAAATAAAACTCAAATAATATTTTTAAGGTTTTGATAATAAATATTATTTAATTCATTTTGAATCAGAAAGAACAAATTAAATCATTCCATAATAAAGTGTAAGGGACGAACCAGTAATCCTTGATAGATTGCAAAACAAAATATATTCCCTCTAGAATAGATCACACCAAGCAGTAAAGTTTGTAGGAAACAAAAAAGTTAGCAACTTCCGTCCTATCTGTTTGGTACCGCCACGCCAAGCGCAGCAAAGAGAAACGACGGGAAAACGCTGAAATATGCCGCATACAAACAGGACGACGAAGTTGCGCGCACGCAAGCGGATTCAAAATAGAGGGTATAAATCAGGGACTTTTGGATTGATCGCGTTAGCAGAACGAAATGTGGGGATCTGCCGAGCCACTTAGATAATGTTTACTACCGTGCTGGCAAGCAAAAATAAAACAAGTTGCACACTCAAATTGACTGAGCAATTCCTACGCGCTTAAAGCCAGCTTAAAAGTTTGTGTCTGAAAATTTTTGAAAACAAGGTAGAAGATTTTTGGTTTTTTTTTCTATTCTATTATGAAATAATTTGATTGTTTCATGTAATTCAGTATTTCAACATTAAATCTACTAATGGACTTACTGATTTGCTGATTTAAGAGATTCAAGAACACTGTGCTTTATCTTGTCTGTTGTTTGAATTCTTTGAGTTTTTTTTCCAGTTTCAACGGAGTGATTGACGCCCGATATTCTGGCTTCACCTCTCGCAACAAATTCGCCAACATCAACGCTGCGTAACCCACATTTGTACTTCTCGCCTTTTCTAGGCAAGTCTCTTGTCTGCATTTTGTGTCTTTTCAAGAAAGCAAAAAAAAAACAAGTGTGAAATAGGCATAGAAGAAGAACTAATTGCCTTCAACACATTTGAGTAAATTAATGGTAAACCTAACAAAATTTGTACGATCCCTTCTACAAATACTTTGGAGAAGATACCAAATCATAAATTACTTAAAGTGTCAAACTTAACAAGCAGTGTGATTTGTTCTCATTATCAAACTACATATCCCACCGCTCTCGTCAGCAATTTTTTTAAAAAACGGCATTTTGGATAGCTTAATTAAAACAGAATTTAGCTGCAGAAATTTAATCAATATCTAATTGATTGGATTCTTCGTTCGCCAAGTTTGGATTACTTAGTTGCGAGTACTTTCCTTGAAATCAACAGCAACTTTCTACCACTAAATCATGCATTTGTCGAGGAAAATGTAAATACTTGACTGGGTTGAGACTAGGTTATGCTTACACATAATGTCACCGCTATTCGCTGTAGGTAAATAGCGTGTTTAGAGTGTAACGACTTTGCGGAGGACTAAGGCGGTAAGTTTGCACCGTACTTCGATAGTTTAATGATCTAGTTTCTACGAGTTTATTCAGAAACGTGCACTTGGTAAAATGCACACTACAAATTGAGGCATGCCAGGTTTCGGTGACTTTAAGGTGATAACTTGCAGTACAAGAGATGCAGAAAGAGCTTAGATAGCGTTCTGGGGATTTTGAACTTGCAAGGAGTTGGTTTTAAGTCAACGCAGGTTTGATCTTGGCTTCAAGAATGTGGGATAAAACTTGAGGATTCCAACGTCACTCCTAGCTTGCATCATCAACAATACCAAGAAATTCAAGGAAGTAAACTATTTCTACAAAATTCTTACATTAAATTACAGAATTCGTTAAGTAGCTATTTTTGTCGCTTTCTTTATTGAGAGATTTCTTTGACTGTTCGTAAAATGTTAATGACGGATTTTCTCCAACAAAATTTTAAGACTCTTTTGTTTATATAGCGTGTAAATTGAACTCAAATTCGAGGGCGGCATCTTCAGTAAACCTGTAACACATCCAGCTTGGCAGGAATAAAGCCGAGAAGTTTACAAAGCTGGGATGCACAATGGGAGTGCTGCGCGCGCACTTTAATATCGTCTATATCTGCTGACTGATGATAGTGGCGTTGTCGCGTTGGAAGGCAGCAGCTCTTAAGACCTGCTTTCAATTAAGAGATCTACCAACGCTCTTGAATTATTTCTCTGCTCCAGGGACAGTTAGTCTTAGTCAATGTGGGCAGACAGACTTAAGAAATCTTAAGTTGTGGGGAAGCTTTTTCTAATTTTTTAAGTTAATTTAACATATAACAATTTTTTCAGTAAAAAACTATACAACAATACATTAATTTGTTACAGAATTTTATAGTTTTACAAACAAAATGTTAAATTATTTTATAAATTTTTATTTGAAATTTTTGCCATTTAAGAAATGTTTTTTTATTTTTCTTAAAAAAAGTATTTTGGATTAGATTGTATATCAACTATTTGTATGCATTCTGATTCAAGTCTAGATAAACCTCACAATTTTCCTAACCATTTAGATGTGAAAAAAGAATCACATTGCGAGGAAAATGCAAAAGCAAAGAAGAAAGTATCAAAAAAACTTTCTTAATGCAAAGCCTCTACGTTATTTATTCAATGCTCATTTTGTAAAAAGGAAATTTTAAATAACTAATCTAACAAACAATCCTAAACCACTAAGATTATTAATAAACCCATTAAGACAGTACCAAAGTAATATCTTAGTCCTCTTACTTTAAAATCATATTCTAACATTTTTAAATGAATGTTTTGTGTAGGTATTTTATGTAGTCACCTGTAAGCTTCGACGTAGGTTTATGCAAATTACAATCGTACATCCGCCGTAGTGCCTCCGCCGCCCCCAACGTATGTGCACATTCGCCACAGTCGTTTGAAGATTCTATTCCAACCTTTTCGTTTATTTCGTTCGTTTTTCGCGTTCGATGGCATTCTTTTATGTTCCTTGCGTGTCGCGTCGCAACAAAAAAAGATCTACTTTAAGAGGAAAATATAAGAGATTGCAACGAATGAAGATCTGATTGTAACGGTGACTTCAAGGTAGGTAATAAGTTTAAATCAATAGCGTCTGAAGTGTTTAATTTATCGTCTTTTAATGCTCTTAAATACCTTCTAGTTCGTGCATGTTTACCTGTTTAACTGGTTCAACTACCTCAACTCATAATAAATGAATTTTTGTCGTGATTACCCTGTCAGCAAGAGACACAGCCCCGAAGTGATTGATCGTTGGAATATTTGCGGTACTAATCGCGCCGGTAATAAATCAACCGTCACTCCCTGCGCAGAAGATTGTCCTGTACTTTCCTATCTCTGATTTCACATCTGACAACTGATGATTGGCATTAAACCACCAAGCCACTCCTTAATTTACTTCCAGAATAAAACAACACCTCCCTGTTCTATCTTTTATATATTGAACAATAGACAATTGTTTATTGCTTATTGGTAAACTTGTGAGTTAGTAGGTCATTTGATGTCCTTGCATCCCACCTACTTTGGATGTAAATTATAAATTCGATTGATGCAAGCATTCAATTTCGTCAATAACAAGCACATTAATATTGAATGTAATTGCAGGCAAATATGATGAGTAAAGTCTTCATTACGCACCTTAACCATAAATGCGTCACCTCGTACCAAATATGAAAGTAATTGGTTTGCGCTACCATGTTGGCTTCACACTGCAGCCGTCATTACGCAGCTTCCTTTCTGGCATATGTCGTTAAATGATCGTTTGACATCAATTTGCTTGCTTACACGCTCGTTGTGTTCCGTGCATGTCGGCGCTTTGCAGCATTTCATTTTTCAGCCGCGTTTTTGCGCTCATATTTTACGGTGGCTCTCTTCAGTTTTAGATCAGATGCATTCTTATGCTTGCGTGTACACTCTTCCGACAAGACGATAACTCACCGTAGTGCAAACCTCTTGCATACCTAGCGTCGAGTAACCCGACAGATTTCTGAACAAATAGCATCACGTCGAATTAGTTGAAGTTGATTAATCGTTTTTATACGAACTGAAGCTGCAATCTACAGCGACAGTAGTGTCGTAGAGCTACTGCATAAGAGCATGTGGGACAAAAAAATGTACGTTTTAAAATTCTACCTGGAAAGGAGGAGAAAATCAAGCTAAGAGGAATGGGGAAAGAAAGGTGGAGGTACGCTCCGAACTGAATATATTTCACTTTTTGCAGTTTATGAAAACGTAATTTAGATAAGTCGCAAACAACGACACAAGTAATATTTTAACTTTTTGTGTCGTACCTAAATAAATTATACAAACCAATTTGATTTAGAATTAGATGTAAAACAAAAAGAAGGAAAATTAACTTTTAGTCAATTTCAGAGTAAAATGAATGAAGTTGATTTATAAAATTCAGATTAATCTAAACCAAGGCAGTCATTGCAGGAAAGCTTTCAAATAATTATTCTTTAATGAACCAAAAATATTGAAAACAAATAAAACAACATTTTTAACCATCCAACCTAAGACATTTTCCTTTCAGTGTCTTGCTACTTTATGGAGTGTTTCAATTTGTGTTTTCCGATCTAACTTGCAGTTTCAATGACTGAAATCGAGTCACAGCAAAAGAAAACTTTATTAAATCACATGTCTGAAAACTATACAACTAACGCGAAAAAATTCGGACGACAAAAATGATGGAACTCTATACACACTTGACTGGGTAAACAAAAAACGAAAGCAAAAGAAGCAGTGCGGCAATTCGTTAAAAAAAACTGTCAATAAAAACCCTGCGCTTATTGTGGAGATCGGAAAAAGTTAAAAACGATGGTTAGTTGCAACGTATATTAGTTTTATTTTTTTCATACCGTGGATAGAAAAACATTGAAGGCAGTCGATGCATCGACGTGCGCAATAACAACAAAGTTAAAAACAAGTTGTAAATTTACACAGAAGGTATTTCTACAGCCTTCATTACCTACGAAGGCCAGGAGAATACAGAAGGGATTGTTTTTGCCTGAAAATTCGAATTTAGAGCAAATTGATTTTAATTTGATTATCTTTGTTTTTACTGACCGAATTTACCTAATTTGAATTCTAAGAGCCAACTCAACCAGGATTTAAATTTAGTGCGTAAAAACTTATTTTATCATTATCTTTTTCATCTTGTTGGATTCTTACCTGAAACAAAACCCATTGGCTAATGTTATTTCTTACTGTAATAATAATTGCATCATATCTCGTTGTTTAATATCATAAGTGCCATTCTACTTGCACCACTTTTGTTTATTGCTCTGTACTATCTCAAGTAGCAATCAGAAGCACTGCACATTATCGCAAAGAGATATTGTTGTGCCTGGACAAACACACCAATCTTACAACTACCAGCAATGCAAGCTGCATTGTCCATCCTGAAATGTTATCCAATAATGCTCGATACACTGCGTTTTCTCACACGACCATCAATTTTTAAACCGAAAGCAATATGTATTAAGTATATTACAGCATTACAGCAAGTCTATAAGAAATATAGAAAGAAAATTTATGTTGAAAATGTTACACACTACTCTAACGGTGGTTGGCTTGACTAACAAATCAGAATATTTAAACTACTACCTAAAGATTTGATGTTATCTCTGAGAATTACATTAAAATCTGAATGGTGATATAGAAGAATGATTACTACCCATTTTCTATGTGAAACAAACAAATGCCTAGAAAAAAAAAAGACATTGATCTAATTTATCGCCTGCAATATGCACATCGGAATTTCTACATCATGCACTGTAACCTGCAATAATGTTTGGATTCTCTTCCTGGCATCCACAACGAAGGTTTATTTTATTTCCCTCTTGAAGCATGTAAGGATGCTATCTTTCTTTGTGGTTCTTCATCTAGCCTGGAGACTGGCAGCAGCTAGAGCTGTATGCATATACCTTTTAGTTGCAACAATGGCGGATGCTTCTGCTTCCGGTGCATTCACATCATAGAGATTTATTGCATTTCCCGCTGTATTTTTATTATCAGGATATTCTATACCAATTCACGTGCATTTCCTCTCAATTGTGCAAATACTCTACCAAATATACTCTGTTCATAAGGCATATGATTAAGAATTTAATGTTTTGTAACAATTTGTTGTTATGTTTGTTGTTGTTTATGCGAAAGAAACGTGAATCAATTTAGCGTTTTTTGATTATTGAATTGAAATTGTTACAACTTCCCCCTTGTTCCGGAGTAAAACAACTAGTGTTGTCATTTTTTATTCAAACAATCCGAATGCCGCGTCGGATGTCAATTTATGTTTATCTATTCCCGATTAGCCTATGATTAATAGCGTCCGCATGATTAATGCTTCGCTCCATTTCGGATTTCAATGAACACAAACCGCACGCTGCTGTTGCCATTGCGGGTAAAATGAACTCGAGCAACAAAAAGCATCCGAATTGAAACTATGCGTAAATAAAATCTTTGCTAATCATTCATCACAAATGGAAATTCCAAATACGCAATAAATACTAAATACTTCACTATCAATGACAGTCACAAAATATGCCATCGCTGCTTGTCACTGAAATTCTGTAACACTAGAATGAGAACTATAAGTTAAAAATTGACATTTTACTACACCAATTTAATTTTCAATTATTTTTTTACACTTTTTATTGCTTTGTCTTTAGTAGTCTAGTTTGTTCTGTTGAAGAATGGTAGTGTTTCAATTTCGGAAAGAAGCTGCTTTACGATCACAATGCTGGCAAACACTAGAGAACAGATGTCAAACTAGATAGCGGCGGATGAAGGCGGTCGAATCAGGCCAATATTTGATAGCGCTGGAAAACCGAAATGGTGAAATCGTAATGGAAATAGAACGGAACATGCGCGCGCGAAGAGTAAACGATGTCAAGGCCCGGCACACGAAAAACCGGAAAAACCGGAAAACCGATTGCAATGCTCTATGACGCCGTCCACAATAGAGGAATCCAATCAGAAAGAAGAAAATCTTTACAATCAGAGACTGAATAGATATTTTCCTCAACATACACCACGTCCAAATCAACGAATCAATGCTAATAAATATGCCTCCAACAAAAATAACAATATTCATTGTGAACACATTGTATAATATATATATTGTATAACAAAAATGAAGTTGTCTGTACGCGAAAGATAAGTGCTTGGAGGAACACGTTCGGCTAGTTTTCGATTGTTCGCTTCCATGAAATAATACAATAACAGTGACTATTTTACAGTTCAATTACTCCTTGCCAGAAAAGGTCTTGCTCCTCATTGTGAAGATCTTTGGCCTCTGCGACAAAGAAAAGACGCTTAGAACGAGCAACGCGTTAGTTATATGCCGGGGTAAATCCCCAACTATTCCGAAATTCGCACTATCGTCTTCGCAGGATTGTCGTGTGTGCGCAGGCTGCGTGGAAATAGGAAAAGCTTAGTATAATCCGATCCTCGCTGAAATCTTAAATCACAATCACAGCGCAGCAAGTCGACGAAGACGACTTATTGTATTCCTACACCTTGCTTATGCGTCTTGATTTATAGTTCCACGTCGACTGCGTGCGGATTAAGTCAATTTTAAAGAAAGTCAAAACAATTGTTGACTAGTCGAAGGTAGGTTATGTTCAATTACATTGCATTGTGAGATTTTAGTGGATTAGGTTAGGTTACATAATTGCAATTATTCCTACAAGCAAAGCATTCCTGAACTGAATATTGTACAAAAGTTAAAGTTTATGTGTATGTTCCAACGCACGAGGCGTCAGATAACGTCTGTTTGAAGAGTTGCACTTGCAGCATTCAAGTGAGGCACATACCCTCGAGATTAAGCAGCTTTATGGATGTTTTATGACTTTTGAAAGGATGCGCGTCCTCTTTAAATTTGCGAGTAAGCGCACTGGGACTTTTATTACAAACTTTAATGTGTATACTTTGATTATCAAACGGGCGTTTTAAATTTTTCTCCGGAACAGCAACGTCACGATGAGCTGGTGCGCATCGTTGCTTTCTCGATGAGCATCAACCCTCCCGTAGTCGTCGAGTTGGCGTTTTACTCTGCGCTGCGCCAGAGTAGCCAACTTCCTGCCGGCGGTGCTTTTGCGCTTTGATGCGTTCGCATAACACCAAGCGACTTGCAACGAGCACAGCGTGAAAAAAAAACGTGTTTTAATAGTCCTGTACCGGAAACATAACTATAAGTAGCCTCAGAAAATAACCTAACATGCAAAAGATGCATATTTAAACCAACAATAGCTGAAGGACCGCTGGACGATGGCCTTGCATATGTATTGCGCGGTTGTATATGTACAAAATATATAATTATTAAACCAATATTTCAACATACAAAACACCATCAATAGTTTTAAAGACTGCTGAAATACAGTATTTTTCAGGTAGATTTTGAAAATCTGCAAAGGGTCAAATTAGTTCAACAGCTAGTAGTCCAGCAACCTTTTACGTTGCATTAAAGTTAAACAAAGTGCCATTGGGCCACCGCAGACTAGACCATTGCGAAGCATTGCCGTCCACTGCGGTTTGGAGGGTTACCGGTCATTCGGGGAGTTTGCTTCGCTTCCATCGGCACCACCACCAACGCTGATGAAGGTTTTGCTGCAACACGCGCGTTTGTGTCTGAGGCATTAGTAAATATACAAGAATGTACATTCTCCCGCTTTCAAAAAGGTTACAACTTATTTGGCGGCTTTCGGATCAAACCAGGTGTTGTGTATATACTTCTTAATTAAGATATACCCAGTAATAGTAATTGCTTTTATTGCTGAGTACAATAAAAAATTGTCAAATATACAATACACTTAATGATCAAAAATGGTGTTGGGTTTAAAAGTTTAGACCACTAAAGCTGTCATTAGAAATATCTATACAAATCAAATTAAAAAACAATCTAGATCAATCTAATCTACTATCTTAATTATTCCTCATTTGCACATTCAACAAGCGATTTCAATTCTAAGCTGTGAAACATTCTAAAACGTGTCATACGCTAGCTTATTACAAAGTGCTCGGTAATGAACCAAATTTCTCCGCATCGTACATTGCAAATTGCAAACATCCACTTCACGTGGCCACACTACTCGTAATGGTGGCGGCCGTGGCGAGAGGGATGCACGGTACAACAACTGGGAATATGCGAAAGATGCGCGCAACGCGTCCGTAATTTATTGCATGTATTTAACCAACAACGCGGTGTCTACTCGCACTACCTACTTTACAGCGTTGACTATGAATTTACGCGTTGAGAAAGCGTTAAAATGCGTCATGCCCCCTGAGGGTAGAAAACGAAATACACCACAGTGATCGTTGCACTACACGCATAATAAATATGTCTGGTGTAAAAGGTTCACCTAGTATTATTTTGACATTCGTATGGTCTACAGGTGCGCTAAATATTGCAACAATCGTTTTCTTCTGGTAGTTTTACTGCTGCACATCATCTGGCATTATTCTCTAGGTTGTTCCACTTTATTTTTCTTTAGAGAATGCTTGTGTTTACGGCAGCCAATATTGTTTACTTTTACAGATGCAATTCATTCTAAGAAATTGAAGACTTGAAAAAGTTCTTTTATCTTAGATATTCGGAATAACTTCTTATACTATACAACAAAATATAATTTCTTTTAATACTTTAAAAGTATTATTATGTTACTTAGAATTCAACACTTTTCTGTCCAGGTATTATTTTCTGAGACATCTTGTACATTGTTAGAACAACTGTTGTCCATTCCACGAGTTGACTTGAAGTGGTTTCTCAAAGAGCCGCACACCAGTAAAGATACACTGGATAACGTTACCCCGAGTATATTCTACTTCAACAATGCATAAAGAACTTATAACTTGTGCTGTCTATGCTCTACTGCTGTTACTACACCACTAGCTGGAGTATAACTAGATTAATCATGGAGGTATCTAGTATCTTAAAAGATACTTAAGATATTGTTAAAAGTGTAAAATAATAGTGATATATTTTAGTAGTGTGTTATCACATTTGAACTAAAAATATAAATTGATACTATCATACTTTGATCAATTTTTAGTATATTATGCAAATATCTAGTAATAAAACCCAAACATTGTGTTTATAAAATAAGAATAAATAAAAATTTGACATGTTTTAACCTATATTTTGATCTTTTTTGCCTTTTTATTGATTTCTTAATAGTAATATCTTCTTCCTCTATGAAAATTGTACTTAATGCATATAACCCGTTTCATGCACAAAAAGAAATTATATGTTGCTCTCCAAACAAAGTGCAATTTTATTACACTTTATTAATAAATTCCCAGCAATTTATTTCAACTAATGACCACTATGCACGTTTAACGACTAGTTTATTGCCTCACATAATATTCATAATCCTAGTCACGTAATACAGATTACTTTTTATCGTCTACTTTGATGCGTATGAAAAGCTCTCACAATGAAAATTGACTCATAATTATTGCATGTCACTTGTCCGTTGCTCATTCCCCATGATATGCGATTGCTAAAGATTTATTAGGATGTTAGAACGTAATTGACGTTTCATTACCTCGCCATTACATGTAAACGCAAGTGTATTAATTATTAAACTATTAAACATTAGATTTTAGTTGTTTTTGGTTTACAAACTAATATTTATCTTATTTTTTTATGTCTAGTGATAAAAATTATGAATGATTGCGATGTTCTTGGTAAATAAAGATAGACATTCTAAAATGATATAAACTCAAGCCACATCCTTCCGCAAGAGTTAGCCACATAAATGAAACAAATAAAGAGAAATGAAATAGAAGGTGGGAAGCTGGATCATTCGTTTTTAGAAGTTAATTATAATGAGAACAGATGACTGCACGTAGAGATGCTTTATGACATTACCAGTGATTTTATTTAGTTGTGAAAGATATTAAATGAAAAGTAACTAGTAGTTACTCTCTATTTTTATTCCTCAATAAAATATAACTAAAACTAGAGTAAGCTTTCTTTATAATCAAAAAAAAAAATATTCAAGATTTTTTACTAATTTCATGATAGAAACATAAATTTTGATTCAAATTCAAGTCCAGAAAAAGTGAAAAACTATAATATTCCATTCTGAGCTTTAACTTTTGTACAATCTGTGTGCTCTTTTGGAATATACTGAAAGAAAAAACTCCGATTTTCAATTCTCTCAAGCAAGGCAAAAGAAATACATATTTCACATGACGTTGGAAACTCTACCAAGCTCGTCCATAATTTTCCCGTCGTCTTCGAACGTCGCAGATGTGACATGCAAAGAAACGACGATTTCTTAGCTTGAAAGCGGCAAAAATGTTTATATTTTTGGGTGGAATTATCAAATTGCGGTTAAAAATCTATTGTTGCAAGATTTATATAAAACGAAGATATCACATTTAAAATACGAGTGCATTGATTCTAAAATAAATGGATTTTGTGTGGAGAATTGCGATTGGAAAAGCAATGTTGAAAGATTAATTATCGCAAACATAAGTTCAATGTATGTATCTCTATTTTACGCATGTTTTCTTTGTATTTATTCATTCTGATTCATTATTGTGATAGAATTTTTTTTGGTTTTACACCAGATGTACAGGGTACATCTCTAAAGTCCATTTGGTGTGCAGTGCAGTTGCAAAGTTGTGCAATTGCAACCTCTAAATATCATCTAAATTTAATGGAACATACCGTTAATTCCCTTTTAAATTTCTTTTGAGAAAAATATGAAGATAATGAGAGAAAGTAAAACATAAAAATGTTATACTTGAATGTTATTTAAAGTTTACCAAACCAGGAATTAATGTTTTAAAAAAATATTTATTTCAAACTAAAAAAGTCTTATACTACGCTGCATATATAAATATAAATAGTCATTGCAATATTTAATATAGAAAGAGACTACATATTACATTTTTATATTCATTTGATGCAGAAAAGAATTTAGATAATAATATTTTGTACTGTATTATACAAGATATAAAAAGCTCGAAATTTAATCTTCAAAGAATAAATAATGTAGAAACATACTAATATTCTCAGTTTACTTAATTAAATTGTATTAGTTAGATTTATAATCAGAAATAACACGATTACCGCTTTGAATCTGAATTAAATGTTTTAAAAATTATTAAGCGCACTTGCCCATATTGCCTGTAATAATTAATTCATGAATTAAATTTTACCTGGCCGCTGATGAGATCCTAACTTTGTATAGTTTCGACAATTAGCAAACAAACAGTTTCGTATTACGTACCTTTTGCAAAGGGTGTTTTGTTATCGATTACCTGCTTTAAGGGCACTTTGGATTAGCGGTCATTAGCAAACCTAAACTTCAATTTAGCCACATTCTCCCTACTTCAGGGATAACTTCAGAGGAAGTACAACGTGAGGCGCAAAACGCCTCGAACCATGAAATTGTACTAAAACGTAATTTGTGTTGCTACTCCTACTAAAAGCGTATTTGTAACAATTTATGAACGAGGTTAATTGTATCGTTAACCATTCAGTCATTAGAATGGAAAATTGCATCCGTCATATTTAGAAATAATTGAAATAAATTGCAGCGAAAAAATCTCTGGTGTGTTTTTATGAGGAGCAATACAATTTAGTCTAACATTTGGTATGTCTACATTAAAATATTTAAAGCAGAGTAATAAATTAATTTCCATTCTCTGGGTTGTTGTGGAGCGCTAACTGAGTTGCGAGTAATATTTTTCTTTTCTGCTATTTGTTTAACTTTTTCTGCCTGTGGCCGCCTTTAATTTTTCATCGTTTTTTCTTGCTGCTTGTTTTGCATTTTTTTCACGTCTTGTCGCTTAAATCCTTCCGTTCAATCCTCACAGGTACGCCTTGAAAAATAAACGACGTTGACGAATTGGTTCACTCCCGACACGAAAATTAAGAATGCCTGTGCCATAATTCAGTATTTAAATAATTACGAATTCAGAATATTACCATCTAGATTTTTTTTTGTTTTAAATAAACTGATACGGTAGAAAAATGTACCATTTTAAAAAATGAGTGTAATATTTCACCCAACATCAGAAAATTTTAAAAAACCACAATAAAATTTTAATTAATTTAATTCTTTATGTTCATAAAACTTTACAGTAAGACTTACTTTTAGTCACTTGGCAAAACGTTCTCAGCATGTTGCCTTCTTCAGTATAAAAGTAATTTATGATTGTTTCCGATTTATATATAATGAGCACACTTAATCACACACCCAAATAATTTTTAAATCCTTAAGACTAATTTTATATTCTACAAAATACCCATCTCAATAGAATTAATTTAAAGTTTATAGCATATAAATCAGCCCAATATTATTAATCAAAATAATGATTTTAAACTTGTTCAATATTCGTGATAAATAGTTAGTTATAAAAGCATATGGTAATGAAACATATGAGAAAAGTTTGTTTTTGATTACAAATTGTTGATAAATGATTGAACCAGCGCACAACCAAAAGTCAAAGTAGCGCTTTAATAATTTAGTTAACAGGTTCAACTATTTATTAACAAATTGTAGCATGGAACAAATTTTTCTCCAGGGAGATAGCGTTCTATATTCATATATTTTCAATGTAGTTAGTAATTGTTTGACGTTGTGGTTTGAGGTTGGCGACACTGCAATGTCTCTGAATCTCATGAGATGTCGCTTGCTGCAAGGGCTGCTCACAGTTTCGACAATATATCTCCTGCAAAGATAACGTGCAGCACGTTGGTAGAATTCTAAACAAGTCAGTTAATCACATTTCCCCATGTCCTCTATTCACATAGAGTGTGCATCATGACGTCCGCGTAGTTTTGCACGACTTACCGACGAAAAAAATGATCTATAAAGCATCCAAGATCATCTAGTTCTAACTTGCAGAAATATAAAAAATATTTTATTATAGTGTTTTTGTTTGTGAAGGGTGACAGTTGTATCATTTTGCTGCTTTATTAGTCACATTTCTTTGAGTTTTTGATAAAAAAAATAACTTAGACAAAATTGCAGGAATTGGTTGCACTATATTGTAGAATTATTTATATTACTTACTTGTAAAACATTTTTGATCCACATATTATAGAGCATCGCAAGTAATTTAATCTTGTTTGGTAAGATTATATTTTGGGTACTTTTGGAGTAAGCATTTGTTTTTTTTTTTTTCTAATAAATATTATTAATAACAAACAACAAATTCACTTATATGATAAATAATACACTTGTATATAAGAGCACACCAGAGAGGTTGAAAAATTTATGATGTGGTAGAGGCGCTTGTACCTCGCGTTGGTAACGTTTATTAAATAACATATTCACGACGATGGCACGCAAGCAATGCGCTTCAGTCTTGAATGTTGATACCGAGAGGGGCAACGTAGGTCTGCCGGCGGCGGCGTCAGCTATTTATCATTATGGTGTTGTAAACGCCAACAGCATTGCACTTAGCACAAAAAATACAGTATTAGTTAATACGGGTTTAATTAAAAAATATAATTCAATAATTTCCAGTTGTGCAAACAAGTTTTTTGTTTTTAAATAGCAAAGTCGGCTAACCAAGTCGCTATGTTGCTGACAGCACGCACGTAGTGCATAAAACTTATTGAAAAGTAATCAATCAAGCATGAAAGGGAATCAGAAAAAATTTTCCTTGTCCACATGAATGAGCCAATACATTGCAGCATATAAGCGCAATGAATCCTTTCAGTCAACTTGCGAAAAACTTTTGCAACTTTTTATTTTGATATTGAATATTTATCCAAAGCTAATAAATAGAAATTCCTTGACTAGATACAAAAATATTTATTAAAATTATATGTAATGTAAATATTGCATGAATTAAAAACAAAACTATTCAATTACTAAATTTCCAATTAATTTAACCCTGGTAGGTAAATTTAATAAATCATTTTAATCACTCATTACAACTAAACCCAATCCTCTAATTATATTCAAATATATATTTCTCTCAGCAAATAAATCACTTCCCCAAACATTAAAATCGACAGCATATATGTTAATAATAATATTAATTGAACAATGTTTCAATGTCATAGATGCCAGCACCGTCAGCAAATTATCCCGTATTACGTTGTTCATCTAGATGAGTTCACCCGATGCTTTTCGGGGTTGGCCCGCCGGTTGCGGAGGCCGCAGGTTTAATGTAGCACTTAATTATCTCCCATTCTGCATCATGGAGGATTGCGTAGAAAAGCTCACGTTACCAATTAGCAAACTAGGAGATAGAACCTTGCATTGCAACCTCTAGCACACGACATGGATCCTCGGATTCGTCTCCGATATCGTTTGTCAGCGCACGCGCGTCTTATAATTGCGCTGACACGCTTCGTAACGACGAAACAATAACTAATTAATGCGTTAATTAAATTGGCCTCATTAAAGCATTTGCTGATACTGACAAAAGTGACTGCATCTTCATGATATATGGTGTGGAAGTTCAGATTAATATATTATGTTGGAGACATGTTGATTCTGAGAGGAAAATTAGAACAATTTAGGATGTTAGATAAAATCTACACAGAAAAACAATCAAAAATACATTTGTTATAATTGCTATTATTAGACATTAGAATAAACTTGTATTAAACATTGCTATTTAAGAATAAATCAAAGAAAGTGAAGCTTTATATAGAAAAAAACGTAATATGAGGTAGGCAACCAAAAATACCTAAGTTATGTTTTTATTCAACAAAATACAATTTAATTATTTACATGTTGTAAGAACATGTTAATTGGTTTATTCTCGGCGTGTGAAGAGAACATGTGTTTAATAAAGTGCATTTCTGATTGGCACCCGAACAAACCAAGAGTGTAATAGACGCATCGTACCCTATCTTTCAGCTCCACAACTTGTCTAAATTAATAACACCCATTTCAACGTTAACTTCAATGTACACCTCTACCGACTAATATTTACTAGCTAGTTGAACACTGTCGTAAATAGTTACCGGTCAGTAATTAATAAAGTTAAATTGACTGACAAGTTGACAATTTAATTGTTTGCCAATGTTAATTTTTTCCTTAATATTATACTAAAACTTTTTTTAATTTTACGAAAATTTCATTTATATAGTGTAATAGTATCTTTTTTATGATCCATTTTATCGCATCTTCCCAACAATAGCACTCGCCGCCTTCACAAAAAACTCTTCGTATTGTAATCGCAGCCTGACGCCATCAACGCACGTCGAGAGTTCCTTAACCCAAAAACGAGTCGGCAATCAATCACTTTGAACGCAATTTTGTTCGAACCCTCGGCGCATCCGCCATTGCAAGCACCCGCACATTATCGCCTGGTGTTATATATGTAGGAACGGTGCGTTTAGTTATTGTTGCGCAACGTTTTGATATCTCAATATTCCCAAAAATTATACACTGTGTTTCAATAAAAATGTTGAACAGTTTGGAAGAATGTAAGAGTATATCTAATGTAACAACCTAATAAAAACAACACAATGTAAACATATTATACACAAGTATACAAACAACAAGAACAAGGCATTCAATAACAAAAGCGATAAAACAAGATCTTTCCCGAATAGACCCTGAGTCGATGGATGCGTCGACCACTCTGCGATAATATTATTTCACGTGATTTATTATTGCACATTATTGTAGAATGACGCCGACGTCTCGTTGTGCAATATCTCAACACGTAATGATAGACACCACTCTATAGAAACTTCCGCTTTCATATAAAAATAATGTGTTCCTGATAAACAACCCAAAAAACAAATAGAAAATTTATTTAAACATAAAAAATTATTTTTGAAAAAAAAATTGTATTACAGCTTAAACTTGTTCATCGTATTAAGTTGTCACATCAAAATTAAAGTTAGAACAAAATTACCAGTTTAAAGCAACAGCCTTCGAGCAATTAGAAGCTTTTTTGTCTGTTTCTGCTTTGCTCAATGCTAAAGCTTAAATTTCTATTGCAGGCTTGTTTAGTTGTCATTTACCTTCTGCTGGTTGTTTTGGCCTAGAAAAATGGTTTCTTGTATGTCATAAAATAGAATTTTTCCTAAAATTACAAATTATTCTTCATAAATCTAATAATTATATAATTAGATATCAACTAGTTAGAAAAATATATTTTTTATTAACGTGAAAGCACTAAATAATTTATTTTTTAAAGAAATAAGTTTTACTGGAATCAATATTATTTAATAATTAATTGGAAAACTTCTATTTTGTAACATACTATTTTTTATTATAGAATTAGTATCAGCTATAACTTTTTATGGACATAAAATTGGATTAGTTCAAAGTAACAGAAAGGCATTAAAGATTGAAAGTAAAGGAAGTGAAGATAACACAAATTATTACTGTTCTTTTTTAACTTATACATCAATCTAATCTAAATTGATATCGTGATAACAAATTATAACTCCATAATTTATCAAATTTTCTTTCTAATCATATTCTAATCTTTGATCTGCCAACCTCCTCAATTTGAGCATTTAAAAATAAAAATACAACTTTAAAAATTTTTCCTCCACATGTAATACTAATTTTGCGATTATTTTCAGGGATTTCTGAACTTGCGTTCCTTTTCCCAGTGGTTAAACTCGTATTTGCTTATAGCGGTCAACCCAAGATTAGTTTTTCTACATTCACTTCCGGTTTTTATTGGACAACATAACCAAGCCGTTCAGTTTTCCAGTTGATCCTACAAAAACATATAACGGTTGACCATATTTAAGCCCAGTTTGCTTGCGTTTACTTTTTGCGCTACATTTATTTCCAACTATTTGCAATTCCGGTAAGACTATTCCAACAAACATCGTATGTTGTGCCATGCTCATCTGGAAGCAGCCTCGTAGTAAATTGTTTGAAATTATTCTGTTTTAAGCACTAGTTGGGTGCAATGGTCTTATTTAAAAGTCGTTATACTAGAATGGGGTTTTGTTTGACCGCTCTTTTAGCATTATGCCAAGAGCGATATCTTTTTGTGCTTTACTTGTGTTTTATTTAAAATCAGTGCTAAAAAAGAACAAAAAATAGACTAGAGATAAATAGTGCTCTTAGAAAAAATTTAAATTGTCAAATAAAAAATTATTGAATCAATTTCTTACAACTTATAAAAACGATAATATTTTATGCAAATTTTTTATAAATATAAATTCATAATTTTTATAAACTCTATTTTTATTGTTCTGGATATTTGTCTCATTGTCTTTCTCTTTTCTGTGCGTGCAAATAAAGCAAAGAACCCAGTTTTTAGACTGAAACAAATCCTTGTTTTATTCCGGTCGTGCTTACCTTCCGGTTGGCCAATTCTCATCTCGTCATCTCCTCGTTGTTGCAATAGAGTGCAGCATTAGGTATGCTTTCCTTTCGACTTCCTTTCCACGCAGTCTCACCATTCTTACCACTTGCACGCCTTCTCTTCAGCTGTATCCAGTAAAAGTCAAAGAAACAATGTTTTTGCTTGGCGTATATTTTATTTGGCTTTTGCTGCAGACAATTCTCGGTACAGTCTTCGTACCGCACTCTTCCTTTTTTGCTTTTATCGCGCGAATGCTCAACGCAACCGGTTGCAGTTTGTTCGGGTGGCTGGCTTTGCGCCGGAAGAACACAAACCTCACAGAGCCAACATTTCCTATGTAAATTACCATTGTTTTCACTATTAATGAGATGCGACTGTCATTTCTAATAATAATCCTTTGTTGGCTCACTCATGAAAATTCAAAACATGAGGACTTCAACTTGATTTCATGCGTAAGAAACTTTCGTTTGTTCTTGTTTTTTTTTTTTGTTTTGGTTATAAAGAGAAATAAATAAGTTAAATACGCAGGAAGAATTAAATAGTTAGAGTCGGAGATATTTTTATCGAAATATAAATGACAAATCAATAATCAATGGGCATAACTAACAGTACGAAGTGTAAAACTGTGTCGTCGCCTCCGCTTTTCGTTCACTTCCGGTTTAAATGTAAAGCAAGCACCACGGCCCAACCGCGTTCGAGTTTCTGAAATATAATTAATGAATCGATAATAAATCTTGTTTGCTCATGTGGGAAACGATGCCGCAGTCGCTGCCGTTGCAAGCGAGAGCGTAATTAATTAATTTAAAATGTTGCGTCATTAAAATCTTGCGACTAGCTTCATATTTCATTATTTTTTAATAATTCTTACTAGTTGCTTAGTACTTTATCAATATTTATCCTTTCTTACAAATTCCACAACCTTTAAAAATTCATACTCTTAGCTGAAAATTTTAAGTGGAAGCTCCACAAATTTTGGTTTAATTCATTTCTTATAGTTGGCAACCAACATTACAGCATTGATTAAACGATAATTACTCCGCCATAAAAATAAATTCCTACAATCAACCTAACCAATTGTTAATCTACTAACATATTATCAAATAAAAACATTTTATAATAGTATTTTTCACTGCTTTCCACTATCTATCTTATTCTATGGTGTCAACTGAAAAGTCACTCAACAATCAAAATTAATACTTAGATTTAATTAGCACCTCTTCTTCATAGATCTATCTTAATATATTGTCAATTTTGAAAACAGTAATTATTAATTTTTCGATTCATCAAAACATAAAGACAACAGATAATGATTTGTTTACGTAATCACACAAGAATTCAATCTATTAGAACATTTGAATGTATAATTAATTAACATTGTAATGTAGGAGTTAATTATGTAATTATGACACAGGAGGTGTTACCGCAACCTCATCGAGTTCGATGCCGGCGGCAGTGGCAAGAGCGGAATGAGCCAGTAAATATTGACAGGCTAGCCAGGCAAACAATGCGATCGAGCAGCGAGATCGAGAAGATTATTTTGATCTCTGGGCTGTTTTTGATATACCACGATGGAGAGGATTTGTATGGAAAGCGTGTCATTTACGCTCGAATTGGACGAAAAACATGGCAAGCGCTAATGCAACTGTTTGCCGTGAATTCGGATGTGGTTTAAGTGAAAACAAGTAAATAGAAGTCAGAAGGAAAGGGAAATTAAAGAGATAATAGTAATAAATTTTATTTAACACAATCACTACATATAAATAAACTAAAATATTATTTGAAAATATAAAATTATTAGTCTTCAAACCTATGAACCCTAAATTTACTCTAGTCAAATATTTTTGAATAATTAAAAGGTTCACATTGTTGAATTATTCATATATATTTGTTGCTAAGCTTTGTAAATGTCTAAAATGTTTAAACTACTGGAAACTTTACAAAATATCTATTGAACAAACAATATTTATACAAAGTGCGTGCTTTTATCAAAATTTGCATTTATCACGATTCGTTAGACTTTTTTGAGCGTCTGTAATGTACACATTCATTGCACGCCTGTTTGCTATCCGTCCTATCACTATATTTCAAATAAAGCTTATTTCTCCCGGATTTCTTTCCCCTAGTTACAAAATATGTTTACCAACTTAGCATCATTAGAAAATTATGATGCTGCAAAGTTTGCATGAGATATTAGAGGATTTCAAGCCGTTTAACTCTTAAGCTGCATGCTTCATCAACTTTGGCTTCTGATGCCGGGTTATAAAATGCCAAGGGCTAAAAGTTTACTCATAGCTTAACGCAAAGAAAGTTCAACAACTCATTTTGAGAAATGACATCATTTAGGTTTCCTTTGATTAAATTTTTGATTTGTTTTTAAGACACTGCGTTATCATCAACCCTGCCAATAGAGGCCTTT
Source organism: Diploeciton nevermanni (assembly GCA_027575565.1). Classification (NCBI taxonomy): domain Eukaryota; kingdom Metazoa; phylum Arthropoda; class Insecta; order Coleoptera; family Staphylinidae; genus Diploeciton; species Diploeciton nevermanni. Next base: position 1,404,822 of record JAODIE010000005.1, read on the forward strand.
GTGATAAGATTATTTATTGATTACGACAGAACATGATGCTATTTACAACCCACGTCAAAAAAATGAAATTTACGATGACTATTTATGTTTATTGTGGGTTCTAAACTTGAATGTTATTGGGTCAGTGAGATTAATTTATACAATTTCGTAAAGTTTTTTTATTGGTCAGAAATAAAAGAGTATATTAAATTGAAGACGTTTACTTATTCTGCACTGGCATAGCCACATTTTAGGAAAAGTCGGTTTGCAAGCAAAAAATAAGTTGGATTAGTTTTAACCCAGTGAAAGCTTTTTTATGCGCTCGTCTGTAATTTATTTCTGGCGCAAATATTTTTACGGACAAATCTAATAACGTGTCCCTTCAATTTTGCCAGGTTGCCCGTGTGCATAATAAGAAACTTACAGTCATATAAAATCAGTCATGGAAAGTGTGGAGGAAGAGAAATGAAGCATGCCTCAATACAAGTTTATATTTAAAAAAACTTTTAAAATTATATGCCAGAAACACTTTAAAATAATCCGTACTTTAAAAAAGATGGCGTTGCGTACGTGCCTTTTTGCAGTAACTTCCGTACGAGCAAAGCCATAATTTCATATCAAATAGCAAGTTTAATGAGCTTCATCATAACTTTTTGAAAGACCCAAGCGCGCTGGGCATCCGTTTACGGTTACCTGAGCGCGCAAATCGTATAATTAATTAGTTTTGTTTTTGCCCGACATCCGCAGTCGGACCTTGAGCACGAAAACAGATCGCAGACTTTAGATACGCGATGCTTATTAAGTAAATTATGATTAAGCGCCGCGCAAACCTCTGGTCAGACTTGCGCCTGTTTGCTTCAAAAGAAAGTTTATAAATTGCCACAGACTCACACTTACTTTAAATTAGTTGTTGTTTGATGTAATTTCAGATTTCACCCCTATGGAGACGCCAAAATGGCAACACTGCACAGTACACGACTTTTTCGATCAACTATAAACTTGGCCGCAGCGACAATACGTGATAACGAAGACCGAAAAACATCATAACCTCTCGAAACTATCAACTCTCGGCCGCCATATGAGATGAGATATCTCAAGAATAGTAGCGACATTTTTCGCCGAGATGTGAATTACATGAAGGCAACATGGCAAACTTTGCCAAAACGACGCTCGTGATATCGGCACGTCGACAAGATGGCCGCGTGACATAATGATCGTAAAATAGGTGTTACCAAATGTTACCAAACTCAATTTTCGCAGAGAAAAATAAACCATGTTTGAAAGTAGTAAATAAGTTTTCTTTAAATTGAGTTTAATTTTCAGATACTGAATTGTAAACATATATTAATAGGAATATTTATTTTCCATCAGGTAGCCTGCGATTCATAGGAGACAATGCAATAGACAACTATTCGACAAGTGAAATGCTTGTCAAGCTTCAATGCACTGTCATTGAAAAAGATTTCCGTTGCTTATATGTCAAAGTAAGCATAACAAGTACAACAAACTTGTAATATGCCACTCAGCAGCATGTTGGCGTATATTTCATCTGCATGGTCTTGCTCTTTGAATGTGCGTCGAAAATATGCCTTAGAGACATTTACAAATAAGAGTATTTGTACATGGTAATAATTCACAATTCTACAGACTTGAAATTATTTAAATTATATTTCATATTGTCATTGTTCAAACCGTTTTTAATATTGAACAGAAGATGTGACTTTAATTTAAAGCAGACAACAATTTATAAATAATAAATGACAAAAACAAATACAATTATGAGGTAACATCGCACAATAATATTTGTTACTAACAATTGCATCTATTTCTGTAAAATTAAATGAGTTTCGAAACTATAACTACACTAAACTGATTTCAAGCTAAATTAACTTCTCTAAGTATTTATTATTTTGACTTGTTTTGAAGGATTAATCTACATTTATATATATATTTTTCATTTACAACTTTACAATAAAATTATACAAAGTACAAATAAACTCTTTCATTTATTTATTTATTTATTAAGCCCTCAGAGGATGAACCAAGCAAAGCGTAAAGTTGTTTCAGAAAATGTTTTACTGCACATTTTACTTGATGTCTTATTCCGCACGAGTTCTTTTCTCCCAAGCCAACGCACTGCTTGTGAGTAAACAAGAAATATTACAATTTATTACATCTTAGGCGATTTTAACATTAATATTAACATTTTGATCTTGATAATATGAGCTCCCGCTATTTAAACCACTCAATTAACAAAATTCTTGGTTTCTATTTTTGCTTTCTCATATAATCCACATTTATTTTTATCTTTACCCAGATGGAAATAAATCTGTTAAATTTTGTGTGCTGCGCACGCGAACAACTTTATATACGATCACCCGCATTCTTATTTCATGCCAAACCCTAACCCCAACCTTGCAAGAAATCGATTTATTGTTCTAGATGTCTCGCTGCTGAGCCGAATAAACATGCCGATAAGAAGGAAGCAAAATTTGTATTCCCCATTTTGCTATTTGCGTCCTTAGCGTTGTCGACTCGTGGTACGTCTAGAAATATTGAATTTGAGCGCATTTTTTAACATTCTGCGGCACGATCTCAACATTTTCGGATGATATATTTCGAATGATGTTCGCGAATTGTGTACATCGGAACGACTGTACGTCATTGCAAATCCAATGCAGGCAAATCTGCAGATACTCGCATGCTGGCAATATATTTTATAAGTTAAGTATATAAATGGCAGCGCAATAAATATGTCTTCAAAGGATGCAAATCCGAAAGTGCATCTTATGGCTGCGATTATTGAGTGGAAAGTGAATTTTATGAACGGGTTTCATTTAATATGAAACTAGATTTTATCAACTTTTAAGAATTCACTCGTTTCTCTTTTATTCGTCAAACTAATCTCTGAATTTCATATAAATGGAGTAAAATACAAAAATTATATTGTTTTTTTTTATTCCTTAATAGTTTGTACAGATAAATTTAACACTGCAACTATAATAATCGACGGGAACCAAAAATTATATTCCATTCTTTTAAAATAAATTATAAAATAGAAAAAAATCCAAATCAGTCCATTGATATTTAGGTTTTTTTTTCTCAAATTTGTACAAAAATAGAAACATTGTTAAATGTTATTTGCATTCATATTCTTGTAAAAATGTAGTTTTTCACCTCATTTGTAAGCAATTTGTTTGCAGTACCTATCCACAGTAATTATTTGTACGCTTCATTGAACCACAACATTTTTACGATTTGTTGCAATGCGTTGCGATACCACCTCCATCATCGTTGCATATCATATCGAGGTGCGGGAATGGCGCCATGATATAGCGCCTGCCCGCGCAGCGGTATAAATTTCGAGCATTTATGGAACGCCATAAACTCACATTTCAGGCGCAGACGTCAATATTTTTGACCTCGCAACATAACGCGCCCCGCGTTTCCACTCCCGGGAAAAAAAGGCGTTACACGGGCAAAGGGGACCATCGGGAGACGCGCAACAAACGCTTTCGAGCTCTGCACTTCAACAAGTTATATGACCAAGGGTGACTGGTAAACAGATGTTTCATGTTGTCATACACAATAGTTGCACTGACAGAAAAAAAAATGAGTAAAAAATATACAAGATGTTCAAATAGAACCCGCAAATATTTGATCATCAATCTCAACTCTTTTTATGCTCAATTGTGATGTAGGTCGTTGTGGTATGTGACTTGTGAGCGTACTGCAACCACTCAATCATAGACTAACACCGTATTTGACCCTTCACTACTGGCCTCTCAGTAGCTGCACTGTTATTCTGTTCGGCAAGATGCAGACTCAACTTCGTCTTAAACTACAACGCTACCAAGAATAAAGTTGTTACCGGGTATTAAACCCGCGACCTCTTAAGCCGGCGCGCTGCCAAGTGTGCTACAGAGGTGGTTACATATGTTTGATAAAAATTGTAAATTAATAATAAATTGGGGTTATTGTAGACATATGATAAACAACAAGTAAATAACCGTAATAACACGTTGTTTTTATCTGCACTGCATATTTTTCACCTCTTTTTGTATCGCACATTCCAGCAGACTACTGACTGCCACCCGCTTTTCAAACCGTAGTAAACCAGAACACACAAATGCAATATAACATGTTTTTATTTTAAACTATATATTTTGATCTTCTCTATTGTAGAATAACTACAACATTGTAATTTCTTAGGCTGCATTTAATAAATTCTTGTACGCAACCATCCGTTCAACTAAATTTAAAATGTCTCATAAATTCCCCATTATGTCTGTTCCCATGCATAGATTTGCTAAGGAAATTTATACTATTAGCACCATCGCTAACAATAATTGTCATTTTCATATACATGACATTCTACATTATCATGCTTAATGTTATTCTACTGATTGTCAGTAATTGTTAGTTTTACAACGCAACAGAGGCAGCACTTGAATTAATAGTAGAATTTAAAATTCTACCCATACGTCAATTTGCGGCCTCTTTCCTGTCATCCCAAAGCCAAGAATTAACACCACCCTCAAATTTTATCTAATTTTACGATTTAACGATATTTATGCATGGCAGTATTAATTTTTTTTTCTTCGAGAACAGGAAGGCTTATCACATGCATCATAAGCCAACACCAACACAACGCCTTCTAAATAAATTTAATAACTTTCTTATCATAGTTGTACAAATGGGTACTTAGCATCCGTAACATTGTTGTCCTTGCATGAGATGTACATTTTTCTTTCGCTTTAATGTATCCGGTGCAGGTCCAAATGCTTTCCGCCTCTCGACATGGTTTTTCCTATTTCTTTAATTTGGATTGCAAGCCTTGGCTTGACAAAACAAATGGGTCTTTGCGTTTTCCGTGGGCGCCGAGGTGGTTGCCTTAATTATGAAGAATTTTATGCGGTATTTTCCGGTTTAGGTCGTGCAAAGTTTTCGTATTTATGCGAACAGTCGAGTTTTTCTTGTGCTGTAATCAGCGCTGTCGGATGGTTCTTCCAAGTGGCTTTTTTGCAGCATTTGAACATTCCAAGGATTCAATTCATGGCGTGCTTGGTGCTACTTTTAGTTATGTCTGTTGGTTTGCTGGACGCAAACAGACGTAATGTGTAAACTTTGCCAACATAAATTCCTTAAAACTAACATAAATATCTTGTTTTAAATTTGTCATTTATTGAGTGAACAGAGAGTGCTGAAAATTATTACCTTACATGTCAAAAAGCACTTTGGATGCTAGTTTATAGTTTACTAGGAAGAGAAAATATAAAAAATTCACTTAATATCAAAAACCCTTTTTAATAAATTCATATTCTTTTAAATTAATACCACAAAAAACAAATATACTTAAGATTTTTATTGCGATGAACAAAATGAAACAATAACTGTATTTCTAAAACAAATAATAAATTTTATATCATTTACACCACAAAAGTACCTTCTATATTTTTGTACATAAATAAAACCATCTTTGAGCCATTTCTACTATATACTTCTGGTAAATTGAATTTCTCTTATAAAAAGCAGCATATCCGAATTTATTCCACGTGCAAGTCATACATCCCAGTTACTAGTCCATTTAAATTGTTATTTATCGTTCAACAGCATGTAATTGAACATGCTCGTCCTGCGACCCGCGTCCTGCTGAATTTTTTAATCCCCGCTTCAGGCTGTAAACGAGTTTGAATGAACCGTCGATTGTAAGAGTGCGATCAACACTGCCACTGAAAGGTGCACCCTCTGCACTCGCATACTGAGCGAAATATTCCATAAAAGCGATAAGAGTAATTGCAGTTGCGGAGGCAATTATCCAAAGCGGACGGTGCAATGCGAACGAGCGTAGACCCGCTAAAATGGCGCAGCCCATTGCACAATTGCCGACGAGTAACGACTTTGAACCGATATAAATCGACACTTCAAGTGAACTTAAATTAAAATTACTAGTAAAGAGCACCAAAAGCTCCATAGACGTATAGAGAGAGAGAGTCATAATCAAATAAATAAAAAATTTATCAAGATAAACTTTAAGGGTTTAAAATATTTTGAAGCAAAGTTGAATATTCTGAACGAGAGAAATTTATTAAGAAGGCATATAGTTAACATTTATTAAGTTTTCTATTAAATACGACGTAATAAGAGCAGAGCGTCTGCCACTGTTCAACGGGTAAGATATTCCAGCTGCAAGAGAGTTACCTGTAAGCACAGCAAATGTGCAAAAGAAGGGCGAAGTGCGGAATTTGCGGAATTAATTTAGATTATGTATGATGCAGCAAACAGGAAGCGCACCAGCAGGGAGTACTTAGTGCGCTGGAATGTTGAAACAAGTGACTATATAACGTGTATACATTATGTTCCATAGACATATAACTATAACGCAATTAAAACAACCTTATTGCAAAAGTTAATCATAAAATAATTAAATATTTCATGTGAAATTCGCTTCTAATATTGAGAAATTATCTGCCAAAGTTTACGTTGAGTAATCTAAATAAATCCTGAATATAATAATCATCTTATACATTGTTTTACATTCTTTTTCCTATTATAAACATATTAAACCATAAGAATTTTGCAACAACTTATTTTCTTTATCAATTGAATTTTTAATGCACATTCTTGATTAAAATTTTTTCATGTGAAATTAATAAAGTTCTACCTTCTACCTTCATTAACAATCCACATTATAATTTTCGTCTACATGTTCCTCAACGTCGACTTAAAAACATTCTGTATCACATCTAAGCATGTGGCTGTACGTGTAAACAAAGTCGACGTTAGAACATCATAACGTCGGATGCATATACTGGAATAATGAAATTTTCCACCGGTGATTGTAACTTATGCAAATCAATTTCTGCACCCATAGGAAAGTGCTGTTAGTATAGAACAGTGGTGAAGTAATACTCTACTCAACGATTTCTATTCTATGAAATAGGAATTTGTCATCTCTTTGTATGTTATACTGTATGTCTTACTACAAGTGTTATTCTAGTATATTTAATATTTTTTAAAAAATATTAAAAAAAAGAGTCATTTTAATATTGCTAGCAAATAAACTTGAATATAGACGGAAGTGATCTCTTGATTATAAGTCATCTTAAAGTTGTAAAATTTTATTAACTCTCTGATTTTTCTTTGAATTTATTTCAGCCTCTATGATTTTTAAAGTGAAGGCGTGTAACGGTATTACTTTGTCTTTGATTGTCATGCCTGCTACATTTATTCATGCAGTTTTGTTGCATCTGTTGTTTTTATTTCGTGCACCCTGCTGGCAAGATCCAAGCAAAGTTCTAGAACTCAGTCAAACGTAATAAAGTATTCCACGATATTCTACGACCTAATGTAATTGAAGTTAGCTTGTATGCTATGCTAGTGGATCGAATATCGTAGCTTAAGGACTACGCTGGATAGTTAAATGAGTTTGAAATTTTGCTTAACTTGGCTTAGGTTTAGAACGAGAAATAAATTTATTTTAAAAAATCTACAATATATTGGACTGAGGATGTATAATTAGTAAAGTTGCAAGGTGCAGAATTCTAATCTCTTAAGTTAGAAATTAGTTCTGTAACCTAAAAATACATCTCGTCAAAATAAAATTGTTTATCTTTGCGAAAATAAAAAAGAAACTACTTTGCTGTACCAATACCATGGTACAAACGACTAATAAACTACTTATTTAGAATTATAACCCAATATCAATTTTCTTATGTAAAATGGTTCCTTGTTCTAAATAATGTAAATGAAGCTGCAACGCTGGAAAGCAATTCAGTTTGCGATTGTCAGACAGAAGCGTCACTCACGGTGTGCTCACATCAATTTGCAAATACAATCCTAGAGCGCAATGCATGTAGTTTGATTACACGCAGTCACATGAGACTCTGGATTTTATCACTTTTCATTTTTTTGATTTTCTCGTGACACTTGCAGTACTACGATTTTTCAACAAGACTATTGAACAACAACTCCGGATTGAAATAGAATGAAAATTTTTATAAAAACACAAATTTAAAAACTTTCAATATATGGTTTACGTAGCGCAAATTTTTACTTACCTTGTGCTGGTGCGTAGATATTTAGATACAAACAATCTTCACTCTGGTTTTTGAGATAAGGCAGTAACCTCTTGAGGTATTCCAGCCTTCCTTTGGGCATTTTCTCCAACGCAGCTGTTTCATTAGCAATATCAGGTAGTTTCTGAGGACAAACTGGTCCTAGCTTATCCGAAACTCTCACACCATCCCAAGGACTAGGTGCTCTTGTAGGGCTAAAACGATTGGACATGATTGGAGGTGTAGCATAAGGAACCCCCAGAAAGACTTCTATTGGTTTTAGATATCTATGTTGATCCATAGGTACTATCAGTCCTTGTAAACGCCCATACCTCGTCTGGACTATTCTCGTGCTAATCTTAGCATTCTTTGAGAACACATAACATTTCACATTGGATATCAGAAATGCCAGAAGAAGACTTGTCCAAAAACGGACACGTATCCGATCTACGACTGCCATATTTAATAAGATTCGTTCATTATTTATCGTTGAATGAAACTAGACTCGTCTGAAACAAAAAAAAAATACAAATCAGTTAATTTATAGACCACAAATGAATTTTGTGAATATATAAATAAGAAATTTACAACAAAGTTAGGTAATTACTTTTCTGATAAGCATATTAGAAGATCAGATATAATTCGATGGAACGTTGTAATTAATTTTCACACTTAATCTAGAAAAAATAATTCTTTATCAACTTTCCAAATACCCTAAATTTTCTAGTAAAAAAATGTAGACTTTTTGGGAATGAGTGAGATGTGAGATTTTTTTTATCATGAGTGGTTTTTGGTATTGTTTAAAAAATTGATGGTCTTAGAGAGAATAGATAACTTAGGAATTAAGAGGAATTGTTAATAATAATTTTGTACTTTGCTAATATGCTCCATTTATCTATCTCTCTAATTCTGAATGCATAAAGATTAAAAAAAATATTTAATACTGCGGATTTGTTGGTGAAAGAGGTTTAACTATAATTTAAATAATAGGTGAATTAATCAATTATAGTATTATATCTTTACAGAACTTTTTAACCATTTTTCGAATGCTTCTAGCAAAATCCAATAAAAAGATGTTCCTACCTCTAAATGAACCTCATTTGTATCCATTATTTAAAGAGCACAATCAATATTCAATGCTTGTCGTTTCAACTCTCTGTCATTGTAGCCGAAAACCAAGTTCAAGAAACCTGGGTGTAGAGTTCCAAAATAAATTGGCCATTTCGTCATTATACGTTCTTCACTTCCTCTTTTACTATCAAACTACCAACCTAGTATTCCAAAAACCTACACTCCTTCTTCTTCCATCTCCCTAGAGAGCAATAAAATAAACCCACTTGATCTAAATAAAAGTATTTCATGAATTAAATGAATAAATTCAATTCCCAAGTGAGAATTAACGATCAAAACGTGCAGCACAAGTCTAAACAAATCAGTTCTCGAGACTTTTGCAATTTTTTATTTTAAACCATATTGTTAGTACTTTTAAAAAGTTTGGAAACTTTGGAGCGGTGTTACAAAGATATCACTGGTGAACAGAAGTAAAAACACCAAAATTACCTGTTGTGATTGTGGGAAATCCGCAAAGACGCCAAACTTACACAAAAAGAAAAAACTTACAGTAAAGAACGGGTATAGTTTTACAGATAGCAGTGTGAGTCGTAAATGAAAATGCTACTTTATACTCAATACAAAAAGAAATTTTGAAATGCCAAACATTTAAGTATAAGTAGCATTAAATAACAACAGTTTGAAAAACTGGTGTTTTTTGCAAGCGTTTATGTAACTAATTGAAGAGCCACTTAAATGTGTCTATAAATAATCTTTAAATAATCATTATTTAACATTGAAGTGCTCCAATTGAAAAAAATAAATACGGTACATAACTTTGTATTCATACTGTCTTTATGTCATTTTATTTTAGACAGTTTATTTTATGTGCTATGTACAATACATGCCCGTTAGTGTTATTTCCAAATGCTGAATAGGTAAATCAATTCAATAAAGTGAATTGGCAATTAAGCTCGCACCTTATTTTCTGTGGAGCGATGATACAAAATGCTCACATTGCACTCCCTACCTGCTCATTAAAATCATGTTCATTATTTTTCATTCCTCCGCATTTCTATCTTTTTTTGCCATTTGCTACACACGTCGTGCATGAATCCGTATGTGCATTTTCTGCTTGAAATGCGGACAATTGTCGCAAATGAAGCAAACGGGAAGCCGTATCAAGACCACAATTTAATACACTACATGTGCTTGTTTTCTGCATGCGTGGACAAGCAAAAAGTGTTGGAATTAAGTACATTCATGAAAGGCGTAACGACCGATGAGAGACACATTTGAACGAGGCGTAATTACCGCGGATTAGCAACTGGATGCAGGAAAAGCGTTTTCCGTGTTGCAAAAGTTGCTGACACGCTAAAAAGCATCAGGAATAAAATGAAATGGTTCTTTTGTATGAGCCATAATAACTTTTGTTATTCATTTAAATAGATATTATATTTTACTTTTGTTTCATTGTCTTGTCATCACTTTTGATTTAACATCCAGACCGAATTGAGAGGAGAAATGCAAGCAATGGCAACAAAAATTTATTTAATTGAAATAAACCATAAATAATGTAAACATAAAAAGTTACATTAATCAAGAATTGATTTTTATACATTCAGAATTGTTTCATTTACAGAGGCTTTTGGCATTATCGCTCAAGCAAATTTCCACTTTATCGATATATAAACAAGATGGAAAAAACTTTTGTTTAATTTGAAATGAAAACACAAATACCTTATTTGTATATACTATTTATTAAATAAATAAAACGATTCCGCAGTAATTGTTTTAAAATTCTTATTTTGTTTCTAATCAAAATGAAAAATTGTGCAAAGCTAAATATATCGTAAGATCATAACACAATGCAGGAGAACCAATAAAACAAGTAATTGAGTCAAAAATGTTTATCAAAATCAAATAAAATATTGTTTATTATTATATTTAAATAAAAGAAATTGAAATGCACCAGCTGTGTTACTTCTGGGTTTTTGTCTATTTCTTATTCTTCTAGTTTAGCTGAAATAAAGAAAAGGTTGCATGTCTGAATTCTGCAAATGTTAGAGTCTTGTTGAAGAGTGCGAAACAGTTGAAAAGGTTTAGGATGCTGTGTGCTAAGATGGGGCTCTCCGTACGAGCTCAACAACGGACAGATGAGAATTAATAGTGGCGCATTTTTCTTGCTTTAAACTGATGGTAAGATGTGGGCGGGTGGACGTCACACAAAACAAAGCAGAGAAGAAAAATAATGAGAAAACCAAGAAAACAAGAGTTGTGGTTATTTCTTTCTGCAAATCCTACCTGAATCTGAAATATTTAAAAAGCAAAAAAATTGTAATTTATTCCTAAAATTGTTTCCAAATTTTATTAATAATATAAGTTGCTAAATAACTAGAATAATCCAAGGTTTCTAGTTTTACCATTGAATCGTGTGAAGTATTAATTAACAACAATATAAGCAAGAAACAATGTAATTTTGATTTTTATTGCTCTAGTTATTACGTGTGTTGTAGACATTGCTGTAAATTTAAAAAAGTCGCGTTAGCTGAATCGGTTGTAAACAAGTTTAATTACAACGGGAATTTGTAACAACGTAACAAATCAGGCGCGGCTCGAGTGTTTCAAGCGGTTGGAGACGGTCGGGTGCGGTTACGTACCCTAAGGCATCTCCAACGCCATCAGCAACGCTACCGAAGTAATTCTTTATTGAAGAATGCGCGGTTGAGCGCAACGACCCGCCGCCATCGAGACGCTACCGCCTCCACGGCGTCAGGGCGGTCAATCGTGAGCCCATTTTTAGGGTAAAATATGGTCGGCTAATTAAATATCCACTCGACCATAAATCTCAAGAAAAGAAAGTAGAAATTAGAAAAAAACAATTTATTTATATTGAAATTCTGGATATAACTATAATTCTAAATGAAGTATTTGAATAAAACAGAGTTTATTGATATATAAAACGCGCAAAGTACAGTAATAGCATTTTTACAAAACTAGTGTCAAACAATTTCTATTAAAAAACCGCACCAACCTAACACAATTCCCAAAGAACAAAAGTTTTCGCATTATAGACCAAGTAGGTTTCAAATAAAAATGACTAACTTTTGAAATAATTGATAAAAATTAATCAGGTTAACGTTGAAAAAAGAATAATAGTTACTAGATATGTGTGCTAATAATGTATTATATTTAATGCTTATCTTTAAAATAAATAAGCACAAACTAATCAGTATTTATATACAAAGCATTAAAAGTATTGTGATGTGATCGACTAATTAAATAATTAACTAATTAGCTAATTAACGCATTGTAATACTTCAATATTTCTTTTATACCGAGGTAATTAATAGAGATAATAATGATGAATCAATGAATTTGACTTTATAAATTATTCCCCTTAATGAATTTTATTTTTGAATTTAAAGTATAACTTGACACTTCTTTGATACTTTGAAGCCTGTACTTATTATTAATGATAACTATCGGGATATTGTTAAAATAGATTTACAATATTTTTTTAATCTCAATATTTTTCTGAAAACAACCAACACCCGAAACATAAAAAAGAAATTACCGGTGCTACATGTATAACAAAGTGTATCGCGATTAAGATAATATCTCAATGCGTGACGGGCCCAATATCCCTACAAACCCAAGCCCGCAAATCATGTTAAATTATACGACAGATCGCAAAATATTGCTGAGGCAGTAAATAATACGTTATTGCAAACCGAATACAATATAAAAATAGAAGCAAATAAAATATTAGAAATATTTATTTGGCTCGGATTTACTCCATTTTCAAGTTTGTTTAGTGTGGTTGCTCAATCTCTAAAACTGTTGAAAATACACAAAATAAAAGTGTGAATGGTGCAAATTTCACCATATTTGCATGTTTTGCAAAGCGGATTACCGTAGTTAGTTCCGGAGTGTATCAAATGTATCAAGAAATTGCACAATCAACAAATATATGATGTGTCATGCTGAAGTTGCATGCGTATATCGCAGATATCAAATGTGCTGAGAGTGTAGATCCGAATGAGTTACAATCCGAAAAAATATATACGAAGAAAGGGTTAATCGTCAAATAAAACATGACATTCTATAACCATTACACCATCCAAACTTATTTAAAGCTACATATTTGGTTATAACTGTTAATTTATATTTAATACACTTTCCAGGTAGTGAAATTCAGTTAAAGGAGTCTTACTTTATATTAAACTTGTCATTCTACCATAAAAGGGAGAAACATCGATGGACTGAAGGTTTAATACTTAATGAATTAAAGTTATGAACCGCAGAGTTAACAAAATAGAAATCAATCACTAAGTATTTCAAGCTGATTTAAATGTACGTTTATTTTTTAGTTAGTTCCGGTTGCTCCACCATGAGTGGATTAGATAAAAGTCGTAAATTTCGGTGTGATTTACAACGAGCGCTTTGAGTTCAGAGTATCTTTGCGCACTTCCATGATGAATGCATAAAATGCATTATTAAAAGTAATCTCACTACTAAAAATGCTATATACCTTTAAAAATTACTCCAATTCTAACCTCAAAATCGTATTTTATTACAAGAGCAGAACTTGGTATTGATATTCGATTATATGGCAACAAAACAACAAAACGTGCACAAATGGCATTAGTCACTTGCGGATCATGATGAAACAAAAGCTCATAATCGCATTGATATTCCCAGGATGATAATTATATTGTTCCCTATTGTATCCTATTTCCGCATGCCATCAATGAACACCTCATCAAATACCTCACTTTATGTCAAACATAGCGTTTGGCAAATGTGCTAACCCCACTTTTAGGTTTAGGCTCAAGTACTCATTTATTATGCAATGATTCGCAGTAAATGTATGTTGAAAGTGTGAAAACAAGTGTCGGAGGTGCGTGATGCCAGTCCTCAAATTGTCCACAATAGAGCGGCGCCGCTGATAAATAACCAGGGCGTACCATCCAATTTATATTATCGCTGGCTGGCATATCGGAGTGCGGAATCTAAATCGGCGCAATTGCCCCGCACCGTGGGGCGGCAATCATACGAATCACCTGCGATATGTCGAAGCGTCAATATTTTAATTTTTTTTTGTTGCAGGTAGAAAGGTAGTTGAAATAAACAACTGTTGTCTTTAAAATAATTAGAATTTTTATATAAGAATAAAAATGATGAATGATGAACATTGTTTTTGATTGTAGTTTTAGATATTATATTCATTGCTTTTATAAAAATAGTGTAATAATAATATTATCTATTTATTAAAAACATAAAACATGTATTTGTATCAATCACAATGAAAAATGAAATTTAAGATATTAATTATATGATTTAGAAATGATAATAATAATGCATTTAAAATCTATGTTGATACTATTAATTCTAAACAATTACCACTTGACATTTAATCTATGATAAAAACTCTGAAAAAAGTTAGAATTTGATATAATTTTAATAACAAGAGCTTGATTTAATCATGTAACAAAATATAATTTTTTAGTACTTTAGAATATAATTTATTTATTATAAAAATAAGTATTTTAAAATTTATTGCTCATAAAACAATAATATTCTATTTTCAAACATCATTACCAAACTATTTCCATCAAAGAATTAAGTAAAATTACTTCAATTGGCAGAGAAATATAAGATTTCAATTTGAATTAGTCTAGTGAGGGCAGCACAATGCAGACCCTGGTCTAAACAAGCAAAAACACGACATGAATCAATCCAGAATATTTCATTATTTACATCTGACGTGTTTTGCACACACAAGTAAACAAACCGAGGCAGGTAGCACGTATAGCTACCAACGAAGCAGCATCTCACTATCAAGGTCAATACGCAGGTAAAAGATTCGTAGATCTACAACATTCATTCAGTATACTTCATCATGCGTAGAGTGAGGAGGGCAGCACAATGCAGACCCTCATCTCAACTAGATTTTAAGTTAGAAAACGTTGTAACTTTTCAAATAATTGACCAAAAATGATGAACAAAGCGTTAGATTAACAAGAAATAATGTATATTATTATTAATTATTAGTTTTCATGATATATATTGTTTAATTTACTATTTATTTATGTTTTTATCTTATTTAAATAAATACATTATATAAATAAATCTATTAAAATGAGATCACGAAGTATTTAATATTCATTATGTACCTCGATGAAACTTAACAACAACACCTACTTAATATTGATTTATACAACGTTTTCCGTTTGCTGTTTTCTTCAGTATATCTTCAGATTATACTGAAGAAGGACACTTGCAAAAAGTTGCACTCGCTAGCATCCATTTCCACTTGAACTAATATTCATATATATAAAACTGTATTTACAGGTCTACGAGATTGATGAGTTGAGATTAAAGTTGATTTCAAATCAGGAAATCTGAATTGTTAGTGATAAAAAAACCCAGAATATAAAAGATCTAAGTAAAATTTTATGTAAAAACCCTTAACCAGATATTATCCACTAGATTAGATAATTATAAACTTTAATTATATAACACCATTTGGTTTGAAACTTGAAATTGACTCTAACATTTAAACTAAACAAACTTCTCAGTAAGTTTTAACTCTTTTCAAAAATTGCAATTTTACTTTCTACTGACCAACTAAATTAATAAATTTCTAAATCAAACTATATTTTAATTTTGATTTACTCTCTTTGCGAAAACACTCGTAGATGCACATTTGGTTGGCGCCTTCATAATTTAAATAACTTTGGACATATTTGCTCCCAAGCGACACGTCCCTTTATTAAATTTTGGTTGTGCCGCCCCTATATGTTGGCTAATATCTTTGGCACTCTCGCAACATTTGGGTTTTTAGCGTTTGGCATACACGGGATGTTTTCGTCAAAGTCCTGCGCATTAGCCATCGGTAAATTGTTCCATGTGGGTGGCAAAGTGGCTGAATATACTTTATGTGGTTGCCGCGGCCATGTGCTCAGTGCCACTAGATGCTCACTTGTGCTCCCTCTTCGTGTGCAACATACATATTCTCTAGCTAATTACTAATTAGTTTGAGAAAATAATTTGCGCTGGAATTTCATTAATTTCGATTTCCTCGCTTCCACAAGAAGATAATGTTAGTTTCACGGTTTTACAATAAAATTTTGTTTGGTCATAGTTCTACAAATAAAACTAGAATAATTTAATAAACTGGTAAATTCAGAGTATCGTTATGGTAACAAAGTATTTAATATTTATTATGTAGATGAAACTTAACTATAACACTTACCTAATATTAATTTGTAAAACGTTTTCGGCTTACTGCCTTCTTCAGTAAAATGAGGAATATATATGATATAAAGCAGCAAACCGAATATGTTTTACGAATTAATATTAGGTAAGTGTTATTGTTAAGTTTCATCTACATAATAAATATTAAATTCTTTATTACCACAACCAACGTTGTGTACTCTGAATTTGACATTTTATTAAATTATTCTAGTTTCATTTGTACACAATTAACTACTTTCATTCTGATTACACATTTTCACACATTTTCGATTAATTAAAACGTATATAATTGTAATAATAATAAATAAACAATGCTAAACGGATATTATTTTGAACTGATCAATTTAACTAAAATTCAAAGCCAATTAATAGTCACAAAAATGCAATAAAACCTGCGCAAATAAACAAGTTAATCCGTTTTAGTATATGATACAAATAATTGTTGATCATGTCTTGTACTATTTATAACACTCTGCAAATTAAATTTCCTCAACTAAACCTTGCAAACCAACTTAATACATTAATACCTATCTTGATAGGGCCTTTAATTTAGGTTCAACTTCACGATGTGACATATTGCATCTCAGTTTAGATACACTTGGCGAATTCACTTGAACAGCTTAAGTTGCAAATGTTTCTAAATTAAATTACGACTACGGGACTATTCGTATTTGCTGATTGATACGATTGTATGGCGATGGCAACGTTTAAAGAGAGTAATTTAGCAACGCTAGCCGGCGTCCGCCAGTCGCCCGCAATGCGAATTAATGGCGCAGTGCATTTTTAATGGTCAATATTTGCGTGGTACACACTAATTACTTGACATCGGAATAAATTCATGCATGTGAAGATTTATTTTATCGAATGTAACAAATTTGTGCTGAGAGAAAAATGCTGCAAAATCAAATCGGAATTTTAAATGCAAATAAATCCGGGAATATGAAATCATTATCTACTACTACAAGTTGAATTCGATTAAGAATATATTGCAATCAATATATATTAAATATCATAATTCTAAAATATGCAAAAATTAAGATATTTACAAATTATGAAAAAAATGTAAGAGCAGATTAATATTATATTTAATTATGCCTCTATATATTTTAATAGAATAATAGATTTGCAATTAAATATACTTCCAGAGACTTCTTTTAGAATTAAAGTATGTCTATTAGTTTAAAAGTTATTGTGGTTTTTTAAAAGGTTTTATTAGTTTGTATGGACAAATAGAATAAAAATTTAAAAATTCTATACTCTGAACCTATAAAATTTCCTTAAAATATTTTTTTAAATATAATATTATCTAATACCTTAATATTGATGTACTATTCCTGCATATTTAATATTTGAATTGTAAAAATGTGAAAAACTACTTAAGTTTTTTTTTATATTTTTCACCCAATGTTTTTTGTTTGGTAGCCAACGAAGTTGAATAAACAAACAAATCTCAAGTCGTAAATTGATAATTACAAATACAACGCACTCCAAAAGCATAACTTTCTCATTGCATTCCCTTTCCTTCCGTCTCTCGACACTTGTAGTTATCGCAGCATTTGCGCTGGTTTCGCGCTTTTATTTGGCCACCGCTCAACGCTGTTCGACGGCACTTTGCAAAGAAATTTTGGATTGCTTCCATATTGGATTCTAAAAATATTATTCTCTAAGTTTTCATTCTGCATTTTGCCAAAACTTGTGACCCACTCTAGACGCTCTTCGCGCCGTGTTTTTTGGCGCAAAATGGCAAACACAACATGCTTGTGGATTAAGATTATACAGGCCAGGGTTAACGTATTAGTGTATTATATTTACCCCTCAAAATACATTAATGTTGTTTTGGCTGTGCACACTAATGAATTTATGTACGGATCTCTTCCATTGTTGGAATGTCGGCGATTTCCGCTTTGTTTCGTTGCTTTTAAGTGCAGTTATTACGCATTTGTGCACATTAGAGATTACAGCCACTATAGCAAAAGGGTCTGAAGTGGATTATATCTCTCGTGCATAATCTCACATAAGCAAAATTTAAATAGAACTTGAAATAACAGCAGAAATCAGATAAAACAGTTTATTCAGCATTATTCAGCTCAAAAAATTGGAATTAGATTATAGACTAAATTGGTATGGTGTTACAGGCGTCTTCAATTCGGAGATGTATACTCATACTGCACTTTGTGCATCGCCAACTTAAAGTTATGCATTCGCACGCCGTACTGCACACGCCAAGTGCCTGCTGTGGTAGCTTCTAGCGTTGAATTTTCCCCATGGAGATGTTTGCCGAGTGCCACCAAGTTTCCGCCCGGTTATTCCCAATCCACATTCGGTCGATGCACATGCACCTTTAGCGCCTACCGTGTGCATGTGTGAGCTTGTTAAAGTATTTCTCTCAGTGGTGATGAACTCTGCATAGATTAAACTTACCTAACATTCTAAACTGAAGCCAAAAGCAAAGTTCAACACATATCATACAAGAAATCCTAAGGCAATATGCGTCACAAAGATATTAACTGCTCATAAAAACTCTTCTTTTTATAAAATAATTTACAACTTTGTTTATATTTGTACAATACTGTAGAAATATCTAAACTTCAATCTAAAGTACACTGCATTTATTACACTGACGTTTTCGTGTAATTCATTAACTTTAATGTAGAGTCCTAAGGCACAACACCTTCAGAATCTATCTTCACCACTTTCATCTGCAAGAGTATTGCCAGCGGGTAATTAATTAACGCAAATTGTTAAAAGCTTTCTTTGAGGGAGAACTTTTGATTTAAATAAATAAATTTGATGAAGCAAACAGCAACTGAGCAAGCACTTGAAGGTGAGTGCAGGTTATCACTGGGTTATCAACATAAAGAAATTAAGTGCAAGCAAGAAAATATTACAGAACATGTTTCCGGTGGATTAGAAGTAATTGCATAGGGTGCAAACCTATACAGCAGATCCGCTATCATCTTATGATAAATCGCAAAGAATGCAGAAAAGGGTTATGTTAGATAATGTGTAGAGTTTATTCAATATGATGTCATTAGTATTTTACGTAAAATGCAATAAAAACAAAATAGAATACTACAATTAACAGAAATCCATAAACTACATATAAATTAATCAATTTTAAGACAATTTATTAGAGTTACATTTCTTGAAATCTACAATCTCTTTTATTTTTTACTTCATTTCTTTTTGTGGATAATATTACTAATCAGAAAGAACAATGTTTAGAGTATAAATTTCCCATTTAATGACTTATGTTATTAATATCTTTTTTAAAAGATTTTTAAGGAAATACATCCATTATGTCATTAGTATAAGAAATTTGTAAAGAAAAAAATTTATTTAATGATCCCGAATTTTTTCCAGAGATTTTTTTATTCGTAACCAATTTTAAAAAACAATTAATATTGGAGTGTGTTGAAACTTCCTCCATGAAATCCACATATTTGGAACTTTTTTATATTAGCTATTTTCTGAAAAGCGGCAGGTATCCACAAATGTAATAATAATCCCTAAATTTTTTGTCAAGTCTGCGAGATGTTGTCTCCTAGCAATAATCGTAATGATAATAGAGTGGTTTGTGGTCGCTCGGATCATTTACACCATTAAACTTCATAGACGCGTTGCCATCCTCGGGGAAAAACTTTTACGTCCGCTAGTTTTTCTCATCCTGCAACTAATCTTTTGCTCTTTTAACAATACCAGACATCAAGCAAGACTCATCAACTGTTTCCAAGAAAATGACAAACAATTACAAACACACAACACCAAGTTGAAGCCAATATAATGGTGTTATAAAAGAAGTTAATAAAGAAGAGTAAGCAACTTTAGAAAGTTATTGCTTATTTTTGATGCCGGAGCTGAATTAATTTAAGCCTGTTGGTGAAATATGAAATAATCAGAACGTTCAACCAATTTGTTTTCTAAATTTCCGGCAAAATGCAAAGTAGATCATTATCAACAATTCTCTAACGGTTAACTTGAATTGTAAAATAAACGTCAAGCAACGAGGCAGAAAAGTCAACTGGGAAATAATAAACGTAAAGCATCCAATATTTCCAATATAACGATGTCTCCAGTGCGCACTGTTTTTCCTGCTCAATGGGAATGAAGCTTGGTTGACTTTGCTCTCGAAAAAAATGGGGTGAAACTAATTCAAGCAATGGATCTAAATGTATGAGAAAAACAATAAAAACATTTTAGTAATTGTCTAAATACCAATATAGTAATTTATAATACTTAAAAATAAATTATCTTGTGTAGTGATTTTTTCTTCAAAACACAATAATGCTGGGTTTTTAAACACCCAGTGTGGAAACTTATGCTACCACTTTAATATTCATATAGAAAGAGAACGCTTTGGGTGACTAGTTTAAAATTCACGATCAAAAAGGTGCAATATTTTACGTTTGATATCCTATAAGTGATCGAAGTAGACTAGTAAAACCGCCGCCTTGCTCCGCAAACCCTTCCGCCCAGACTCTCTCATCCAACAGCATCCCCAAATCCACCGCCCTCTGCTCAATTTATTCCCTTGGCATCCCTGCTTGTTCCATAAACGATTCGTTGATATTGAATATTCATCATACACTCTATAGACACACATGCAAAGTACAATAGGTTTTTTTTTCCTTTACCTTCAATTTCAGCCGCTGAAATACATGAAAACTCTATTTCGCCATTTTAATCTACATCCTGCACAATACATTAATACACAGGTTTTGTTACATTGTTACATATTATTTCAAACATTAATTATTAGGTTTGTTTCTTTTATGGCAATTTTCGAGGTTTTACAATCACAACCGAGAATCACAATAGCGTGTTGCTTATGCATTGTCATTTTAATAATTTTACAACGTTTTCATATTTTTGTTCGCCAAATTTTAGCGTAAAGCATTGAATAAAAAAGCAGCGAGCGCAAAAAATGCTAACAAGTTAACGCGTTAACGCAATATTCCAAATGCGTACGTGAAACGCAAATGCGAATTTCGGGCGACGCTGGTTGATAAGCGCTGCTCTCGGACAATAAAAACGCTCAATGTTCAGCGCAAAATTCACAACAATGCACGAATTTGTTTTTTAGCGTTGGTTACATCACATATCGCGCGTCTGGTAAAAATGACTGCGTATAATGTGATATCACCTGCGGTCTGGACAAGCTGTGACTATGTCGGATTGAAAAAGTAGCGACCATTGGATTGACAATTTTATAATTTTATTACAAATTTATTATTATTTAAAGATAATAATTTTTTACGGTCACCATTTATATTGATTTTTTTGCGGATCAATATTTTACAATCCATCAATTTGAATCCGCCAATATTATTTTTCCAATTATTTATTTTTTTAAACAGACAAAAACTATTAACTTTATTTAACAAGAGAAAAAAAGTATAAATAATTATAGTTTTACTGAGTAACTATGAGTCATAGTTTGATACATAACTCTTAAACTAAAACAACCATTAATGTCTCTGAAATATCCTAAAAACTACCAATAATACTACATTTATTTTTATCTCACACAATTTACTAATACTTTTTATATCTGCAAAATCAAGGCTTGCACTTAATGCACCTTGCTAAATTTCTGCTCTAAAATATTCTCGCAAGTCATTTAAATTTCATTTACAGTAAAGATATACGAACGCACTAATTATCTCAACTATTTTACAACCTCTCCACGTTGAAATTTCTCCAGTAACCATCAACTACCAATTCTAATTCTGGCTACCTCAACCTCTACAATGATATTTCCATTGGAAGTAAGTGGCGATGAGAGCCCAGATGGTTTGCAAAAGTGATGATGACTGAAATTGAATGGATATTACTTCCGACCTTATCTCAAATCTCAAACCCTCGCAACTTGTACAAACCGCATAACCTATCTTCTTGCGCGTTCTGCCTGTAGAGGAAATGAATTAAATGGTTTAGGTGCTGATATATGCTTCTGGCTGTTTTTTGTACACGTTTTCAAGTTTGATGAATGCATCAATGAAAGAGACTCCCACTCAGCATAATTTCTACAGTGAAATCCGCTGCGATTAAAGGATGTCGGAATTGAAGACGAGGAAAGTTCTTCCGCGCGAGTCCATTAAAACGAGTAACATTTAGAAGTGTCTTAACGTGCCACGCCCCATGAGTTGCAACTTCCGAGAAGTTGCACTCGCTAGTATGCATTTCCACTTGAACTACCATTAATATCATCAAACATATAAAATCAGAAATGTCCACACACAGGTCTGCGTAATTTGTTACATTTGTAAAGTTGTTTAATGTGTTTGAAAGTATTGTCAAAACGGGAGATTGATGAAAAGTTGAGATTGACGTTAATTTGAAATTAGGATAGTTGGTTGTTAGAGCAAATAGTCGGAAAAAATTTATAGAAAGGATTTTTAGTGTCAGGAAAAAACAAGAATAAAAAAGATCTAAGTAAAATATTATGCAAAAACTCTTAATCACATATTATCCATTAGATCAGATAATCATAGAGTTTAATAATATAAAACCATTTGGTTTTAAGCTTGAATTTAACTCTGAGATTTAAACTAAACAAATTTCTCAGAAAGTTTTAACTCTTTCTAAAATTTGCAATTTTATTTTCTACTGACCAACTAAATTAATTAGTTTCTAAATCAAACTATATTTTAATATTGATATACACTCTTTGCGGATACACTCGTAGATAAACATTTGGTTGGCGCCTTCATAATTTAAATAACTTTGGACATATTTGCTTCCAAGCGACACGTCCTTTTATTAAATTTTGGTTGTGCCGCCCCTATATGTTGGCTAATATCTTTGGCACTCTCGCAACATTTGGGTTTTTAGCGTTTGGCATACACGGGATGTTTTCGTCAAAGTCCTGCGCATTAGCCATCGGTAAATTGTTCCATGTGGGTGGCAAAGTGGCTGAATATACTTTATGTGGTTGCCGCGGCCATGTGCTCAGTGCCCCTAGATGCTCACTTGCGCACTTTCTTCGAGTGCAGCATAATATGTTCTAACTAATTACTAATTAGTTTGAGAAGATAATTTGCGCTGGAATTTCATTAATTCTGATTTTCTCGCTTCTCCAAGAGCATAATTCAGTGTAGATTTAGTTTTAGGAATTATAAGAATTTTAGCTGGTCGGTTTCAGATTAAAATTTTGTTTGGTAATAGTTCTACAAATGAAACTAGAATAATTTAATAAACTGTCAAATATAATTTAGTCTTTGACATGTGATATGTGTGATTCTCTTGCAACTTTTGAAACATTGACCCTAACTAAAGTTAACCAAACACTAAACTCATGTATCACGTTACACATCAAGATGTATCACACGCAATATTTTCTTTTGTTTCACGATCCATTCCTAGCGTTTGTTAAATAAACTGTTCTCTTTGCCCGTTTTCTACTTTTTGTTATCGTTTAATTCCGCTACGAGTACACCGCCAATACAAAATGCATTATCTGGCAAAACACGCTAGAATACTTCTCTCACCGTACTGCAGGACTATTTACTCAAGTCCTGAGAATACATACCCAGCACACTAGGAAATAACCTGAAGGAAATTAAAGCGTTGAACTAGTGCACAATCCGAAAAAAAGACGAATGGCTTTGTTAATCGCCTTAAATTTCGATTATCCACGTTAAATTGCTTAATTGAAATCGAAATAATTAACTATTCTACTACGTCGTCAGCGAGCGTTTCGTGCAATCGAGTTGATTTTAATTAATCCACGTCGACGCTACGGAAACAATGTCTTTGAACGGAGCAGCGACAGGAACTCTGAGAACATGACAATGTGTTGAAATGCGCAATGTAAGATTGCCTTCGCCTTGGTGGAAAATGTATGCAAGTGTAGCATGTCTATGGTAGATATTTCATATTTTGGGCAGCTAGAACAAGACGAATTGTTTTTTGTGATAAACTGTGGGGTGTATTTTAGACGATTGTAGTCAGTAGCATCTATTGCCGTTAGTCTATAAAAGAAAATTGGATGATAGTAAGTGACCATGGATCATTTGCCAAGCTATCCAAGCGTGCATTCTTAAGAAAATCGAAGAAAAATAGATAAACATCACTAGAAGTCACTAGATAAAAATATGTCATAAATTTACAATAAAAGAAGCATATCATATCGTAAATATATAATTCAAACATTGACCATATTTCAGTTTTAATTCCAAATTTACTTCTTATGGTAACATACCAATAAATATAAATAAATTTTATCGACAAAAATAAATATCAATTTAATGTATTTTTTAAATGATTAACCTTATGTTTATAATGTCTTTATAAAAATTTAATCTTCAAACTTGTCCAATTTCCACGTTTCCACCTAAAAACCATGCACTTAATCCTACGCAAAATGTGTTTGGCATTTTCTGCTTGACTTTCGGATAAGTTGCGATAAGGATAAGGTGTTTTTCGCAAAATACTTTTATCAGTAACCTTTTTCCCGCCCTCATCCAAAACAGGCTGAGTCGTTTCTTCCTTCTCTAACTTCCGTTGCAAGATTAACTGGGATAAGTCGATGATTTCGATATCTTGCGGTAACATAAGCTTGTGGTACATTTATACACACAATCTGTATTTAATATACAAGGTGTTAAATGAATCCTTTGAGTTATGAGAATCAAATGTAAAGAAAATTTCTTTGCTTGAAAAGAATGAGAATATTTAAATCCAGAAATTATGTAAAATTAAGATTTTTTATTATTTTTAAAAAATTTTTTTTGTAGTTAAAGCTTTTCTTTGATTAATAAAAGTAATAAATGCGTTCCTTAAAATTGTCATTGCAACCTTAATTATTAAGAAAATATACCCTAATTTTTAGACGGTTAATACTACCCTCAAATGAGCAATTAATACACTTATTTCTGTCTTGTGCATTTTTCCTTTCAACTCAATTTACCGTTCACGCTGCTTTTAATTTCCCAGTTTTCTTTGTACAGTAACCTTTGTGTTGTACGTAATTTTTCAATTTTTGTTTCGTACATTTGCCTCTAGGCGTTTTACTCCACAAGACAAAAGTTCTCATCGGACCCGCTGTTTAAGAAGCGTTCAAACTGCCCTTCTTCTCTTCATCTTTCTCCTTATTCCTATCTATTTCTTTGCATCATTCCTTTATCTTTCCTGCTTGTAGGATCTCTGTTGCAGGCTTTGGATATAAGTTTAACTCATCTTTACTCTTTGCGGAACACAACTTGGCATTTTTTTTCTTTTCTTCAGCGGATTTTCCCGTTTCTTCATTGTATACTTTAACGAATCACATCCCTTGCGGAATTTTCATTTTTGCGCCATTTTTTTCAGCGTCCAGAGGCAAACATGTAAATTCCCTGTGGAGCCGTTAACGTTTGGTTAGTCTCGGCAATTTTGCGCAACGAGAAGAAATCTCAGGAATGGCGAGTGAGCTTGGCGAAAGTTCTACGAGGATGACAGGGCAGAAAGAAGAATAGAAAAATCTATGCTGGCAAGGAAAACGTGCAAAAAGAGAAAATGGAAACAGAGGAAGTTATAATGTATGCAAGTGTATTAAGGATGACACATGTAACTTAATTTAGGTCATGAGCGAAGAAAAAATAAAAATAAATTAATACGGGAAATTTAGATATCTATTATATATTATTTTTGTAAAGAAAATTGTAGAAATTTTAATTATTGTTAAATGCAAGAAATTGCTTTTAATTGTTTATAACTGTTATATAAATTGTTATAAACTTTATTTTTATCAAAAATTTAATTCAAATTACCTCAATTCTCAATTGTTTCAATATGAATGAGTCTAGTGAAGACAACACAATGTAGACCTAATTAAAATCATTATAAACTAGACTTAAATGAATATTTCTTTATTTGCGTCACACAGAAATATACAAAGCGAAGCAGGAAGGTTCAGGTTCAGTTGCTACCAGATGCTGCTTCAATCTCACCTTCAAGACCAATTAGCAGAATCCTCACTACTATTAGATTAATGATAGTTGTAAGCAATAATTTTAATTCTTTCATGCAGTAGAACAAGATGTGTAAACTGAAAAAGGCAGAACAATGCAACCCCTGTTTCAACTAGATGTCAAGTTAGAAAACGCTGTAACTTTTGAAACAATTAATGAAATAATAAAATAATTATTAACGTAATAAATATTGATGCGTTTTTTTTATATGTACTAATTATGTATTACATTTACTTCTTTAAATATCTGTTACAAATTAATAATTTATACTTAGTAATCCGCGTTTAAATTTAAATATTAAAGGTATTATGTTGCATTCAAATAATTGGATTCTCAGTGTGATAACAATTAATCAATGCTAAATAAATAAATTAAGTAATTTAACCAAAATTCTGTTGCAATTAACGAATACAAATGTAGTAAATCATTGAATAGTTTAACAAATCAGTTTATTGTATCATTTAATGTAATTATATTATGCTTTGAAGAATTGAAGTCTATACCATAATTTATACTGTTTGATTAATTTTGTTTCTAAAGTTTGGTTTTTAAAATCCAAAGTTTAAGTTTCTTTCTATATTTAGGAAAACGCACCTAACACTTTTCTTGAGTCAGACTTAAACCAACCTAAAGTTGTATGTGAAGAATTTTAAATTAACGATAGACAGTAAAAAATCAGAATTAAACTTAAAGTTTTACTTCTACTCAACAGAAATAGAATTGACTATGCAAATTTTATTCGCAATGACTCGCCAAAGAGACGCTCGGCGATATTTTATTTCATTTGGCTGACTGTTTCTTATTGCATTGTCTTGTCCTAGAAAATCCTATAAGATACTTGCATTAGTTTTTACTTTATTCATTATATACAATTAAATACCATATTTCATCGTATTCAAAACAATATCCTATTTTTCTCAAGCATTTTCTAGTCTTCCTGAATACTCGACAAAGAGTTTTTGCCTAAGTGTCTTATCTTTTAGTAACATTTAGTACGCTGATAATGTCATGATGAAGGCCTGATATCAACATGCAAAGTTCGTTTACAGACAAAACAACATTTTGCGGTCGGTCCTAATGAAAAAATACAAGTATGGCAAAGCGCTCTAATATACATATGAAAAGCAGCATTGTGTTTGTACAGAGATAACAAAACAACGAAGAAAATAAATAAAAGATAGCAGAGAAAACAAATGAAAAACCAAGACGGGTAAAAGCTACACCAAGTCGTTGACCTGATAATCTTCCAGAGTTGGGAATGGCTGGAATTGCTGCCGCTTGGCTGTAGATTATTTTTAAAGCTGACAATAAGCCGTTCATTTTTAGTTGAAGCAGTTATTAAATAAAAAGACAAATGTCACTTCAAGCATAGTAATTGAAATTATTTATTAAATGAATCAAACAAAATAATTTTTTTAAATTAAATAATATTTTTGAAAATTGACGATTGGAAATTAATTAATTTAATAATAATTTTGTGGGATAGCCAATATATTGTAATAAAATGATTCAATTATGTTGGTATTATTGATGCATTTTAAATTAAAAGCAAACATGTTTGTATATTAGTTTCCTTAATGGGTTCTTTTTTCATTATTTTATATCTGCATTATTTAATTTTTTATTTAATTATTCTTAGTAATTTTAAGCCTTCTTTCTAGTAATTGCTCAATAAATCTTAATTTGTATTATGTAGATTAAAAACACTCTAAAACCGTTCATTGTTAACTCCGCAATCAGTAAAATCCATAAACTGTCTATTGTCAATTATAATGTTATTTCTCAAATTTTATTTGGCTTTAATTGTATTTTATCCTTCTGTATTTTTAAAATTCAAAATTTCTTATAACACCTCTTTTCGTCCCCAATCCATTTTAGCCCATCTCTTCCAATCGCCGCAGGTTCCTCATCAGCAAGTGCTTAAAACGCAATAAATATAAATTAACGAAAATTGCCTACCAACAATTGAACGCAATACTAAATCAGATTCTTAAGCAGACTAACAGACAATAAATATCAATGACTGTCGCCTATTTATAACTGTTTTTCCGTCGCTCTTTCCTCGCCACCGCCTCTCGACAACTTCGCGACGGCGCGGTAAGCGACGTTATGACCTTTTGTTCAAAAACAACACTAAATCTTTGTTACAATATATTCTGCTTATAGTGCATCGAGTTAACAGTTTCTTCAAGTTCGTTTTGGCAGATTTTCTCAAGCTGTTCAATTCATGCTCATATATAATATAAAAGTCTAACATCAAATGGAAACCATGACCATTTAAAATACACAGTATTTATTTTTTTTGTTTTTTAACAAATGTTTTAGAACTCTTCGTAAAATTGTTTCATTCCAATGAATAATTTCTGTTTATTCAATTAAACTACATTTTTCAATTAACGTTTGAAAGACGCACGTGTTTTTTTTTTCGGTTGGCCTAGCGAGCGCCACTTGGATTAAATATTCCGAATCGACCGATTTATGTTGTTAGCAAAAATGGTTTGATTATTTTGGGTTTTTGGTTTTATCCATGCTGCAGCTGGATGTAGCCTGTTTGTGCTGTTCGAGGCGCAGAAGTGGAAAAGAATGCGTTCTAATAATGTGAATACGAGTGGCGCGTTATTTTTACATTTTTGAAGCCTTGCGAGTAAAGAATAACAATGAAAAACCAACAAACTGACGGTTGTTTAGAGGCTCAACAGAGAAAATCATCTCATTTCTCATTCAATTCAAATAATTATTAGTTTAACACACAACATAATTTTCTCTAAGTGTACTTGATTGAAAATTTATAGTTTTTAAGATAATTTTTAAATAATAAAAACAACCAAATTCTATAGTACTATCAATTTTAAGTTATTTGCAATGTAAACCTACTTTAACAATTAGTAAAACAGCAGTAAATTATTTAATGTTCTTTAATAAGTAAAACTAGTGAAACAAACATTTACTTTAAAATATACAGAATAAAAGTCTCCTACATAATTTAAACACATTACCGAATAATTTATGGTTTTCGGCTTGGTGCATAACATCTGCAGAGGTTTACAGTTAGTAAAGTTAAAAATACTTGTAACTAATAATTCTAAACTAAATGAATAGCACAAATTGTTGCGCGGGAGACACGATTTGATTATCCAAAAAACCTCGGCCTGTCAGGACTTTAATGATTTAAAAAATAAAAACCTTTTTTTTTAATTAATGGTTGATGTTCTGGCAGACCGTGTTATCACTCGTGATTCATTAGACTCACTGGTATATGACTATTATACGATATGTTATGTGATTGTGTTACTTATGTAATTATTATGATTCTATTGCATGTTTTTTTATGTAACTCTTTATAATTATTATGTTACTATTTTTTTTTACTATTTTCTTAACTAATTTTCCGATCCTGACGTTAACTATTGCAGCATTAGACTGATTCTAGTAAAATAAGAAAATAAGAACGGTAACATCTCGTCTCTCTAGATTAATTTAAGAAACAAACTAAAGCTTAGTAACCAATTACGATCGGTAACACAAATAAAACATAAACTGCTCTACAAGTAACCAGTATTATTTAAATTTTAGGAAAATATATTCTCTCTAGTATCAAAGAAAATACATTAAAACTAACTGCAAGTTTCACTTCTCTTAACTTTTATAAACTCTAAACTTTAGGAAATGTCAAGTAATAAATGCAACACAACATTTTCATAGCAGAATTGCAACATGTTAAATGAGTAAATTGCGGAATGACTTTTTAAAATTACTCTATGTGAGCTGGCACATGTGTAGAATGATGAAGCGAGTACGAAATTGTACAGATAGAAAACAAACGACCAGAATTTCTGTTCTCTAAACACGCGCACCACCAAATGAATTGAAGTGACCGAATGACCAACTTCCCGGTTCCACCCCCCCCCCACTGCTAGCATTACAAGACGAATTGCTTCATTACATGCCTAGCGCGGATTACGTGTCATTTACTTGCAATTTTCTCCGACTGTCAGCTGCGCTAGAAATAAAATTAATAGCATTTTTCTTTAATTGCATCGGCCAGGTTACCAAGTTGCTAAATTTAGATCATAGTTTAATTAGTTATATTCTGTGAACTGCAAAAATGGTATTAAGTAATTGTTGCTTTTATAACAAATCCTTTTTGGGTAAAAATTCCGAACCTACAAAACAATAACTTTTAATAATTATTTTGTTGTTATTTATCACTGAAATAACATAAATTATTTTTATCCATCGTCAAAATCAACTTTTTTGTTTTTGTGTTTATTGCCTTGTTAATTTCATACTAGCTAAAGTGTTATCAAATAAGGTTTGGTTAATTTTGAGGATTTATTTTTGAAGCGTGCTATGCTCGTAATTATATAGCAAAGCAATTTTCAAAATGTCAGTAATAGGTGTCGTAAAATAAAAAGGAATATACCAACACTACTCTCATAGAGTTGGGACTAAAATAGGGTAGAAAAAAAAATAGGAAAAAATAGTCTATGAGAAATTTACCTAATGATATATTTATTAATATTTAGATATTCATTTATTAGTTGACATAACTATTTTTATGTGCTCTTAAAATATTAATTCTCTTATATTATTATTATATTAATACTTATTTTCTTATTTTTAACTTTAAATAGAATTTTATTAAAATAAAATGGGTTTTTGTTTCCTTGCTTTAAAAGCAGTAGAAATTTGTGTGCAACATACAGACTACTTTTCTCTATTTTTTTCTAATTTTTTTTTCACATTTTATTGGTTTTCTAGATTTTTTTCTTGACGAGAAGGTCTATAAAGCAACTTTGTGCGACAAAGCGATTTCGATGACGCGTTCTTTATGCGCGTACTTGCTCTTCAAAGACGGGTGGTGACATAAAACTCTTAAGAAGATTTATTTTGCATTAAAAACAATACATCA
>JAODIE010000005.1:1436132-1473096 GCA_027575565.1 Diploeciton nevermanni
GCGTACTTGCTCTTCAAAGACGGGTGGTGACATAAAACTCTTAAGAAGATTTATTTTGCATTAAAAACAATACATCATGTTGAAAAATTGCACTATAACACTTGCTTAAAATTGATTTAAATTTGATTTAAAATTGACTTCTGAAGAAGGCACCATGTTTTCAACATAATGAATCTTAAACACTTCGTGACCACACTCAACAATACTTTGAATCTTCACAATTTACAATTGCACATTGTTGTCTTAATGCAGAAGTTGATCAAATATTTTGTAATTTTTTAATAAATCAGAGTAAAATTTCTTAGTTTTCTGCATATACCATAATATTAAACGCCATTGAAACTAGAAATAATTTTTAATTTATGGTTGTACCTACTGTTTGTATTTGCATCGTAAAATTAACGGCACAATTTCGCAATTTTTCCCATCCAATATTAGTTATACCTATTTGAAGTACCCTTATTCAAACACCACGATGCGATGAAAATAATGTGCCACATAAAATAACGGATACATAATGTATACCAGCGTAGAGTTGGGATAAACGTGGCATATTTCAAAAATTGACGTAAACTGGTCGTGGTATGATCAAGCGTAAATTTATACACTTTTGGCTTAAACTAGGAATTTCAAAGTAAGGAAAATATTTGGAAAATGTGTAGAATAAATTTTCTTCTTACCAAAGTAAAAAGCAAACTAGAGCATTAGATATAAAGCTGTACTACATTGAAAACTTAAATATTATTAAACTAAAAGATCCAGATATATAATTAAAATTATATACAATAAATAATTAAATAAATTAACTAACAATCTGGAAATAATAACGACTAATAAAAAAGTAAAACATTAATATTGACGTCAAATTATAGTATTAATTTAGATTTATAAATTAAGTCTTCACATGATAATTTTAGACAGTTTAGAAGTTTTTATTGTGCTTGGATTTAATTAATAACAAACAACGCCAGACTATTTTTTATTACAAAAACCTTTTCACGCGCCCTCTATAATTATTTTCACCTCTCAGTTACTTTATACACGGCTTTGCGTGATTATTGAAAAAAGTCAATACTGTGCACTGCAGACATCAAACAGAATGCATGTCGAGGTGGACGATATTAAAAAAGCGCACGCCTTCGCTGGAGCCACTCGAGTATAATTAAAACAGTCGCAGCCGACAAAGACTGCTCGCCACCGCCTTTGATGTGAAATAATTAAATAAGAGGAAAGGTGGTTTTGCAACGAGTGCGTCACGCTCCGAGAGAATGAAGGCATCCGCGTGTAGGCTACATCCTAACAAAAAAAGAAATTATTTAATTAAAGCAAAAAGTGTTTAATTAGAATTAAAATGCCTATCTTAACAAAAATCACTGGAAAATTGATATTGCCAGTAATTAAGGGTACTCAAGATGTCACAACAATTCCAACAAGTAATTAAATCAATTCACAAGCAGTCAGCAAGTCAATATAAACGTGAACGATGAACAGACAGATAAGATGTTAGAAATTTGTTCAGCAAACAAAAAAAAAACCAATCGTGCGTAAATTCAGGTCCGGTCATCGCACCTATCACTCAAATAAATTGGCTCGTGAGGAGACGATTCGTTGAAAATTCCTTTCCCGTAATGTTTTTTGCTGTTGAATTTGGATGCTCGGACGTGGACACTTTGCGAGTCAGTGAGTCGAATTGATGAGACGTGCATACAAGTGGACGCCATCTTGTCAATGGCACCACATCTTGAATCACAATATAGATCCCTCACGCCACCCAGCTTCACCCACCTTGTTTGCTAAAGCAATAATAAACCGAAAACCTAACAATCTCAAGCGTATGCCCATTGCAGAAAATAAAGGATAAAAAATACAACATACCCACATCGTTTACCTTCACGAGACGGTAACAACATATTGTATTGCCCCCCAGGAAGCAGTAAAGCGGAAAAAGTATTACAACCGGCATAGCCAACAACTGCCTGCTTACCAGTGCAGTGTGTTCTATTACCTAGTCATGGCAAATCCAACAAATTATCTTGTTACGTACGTTTAAACAATGCAGCGACTTAAATTTAGATTGGGCTAGCAGCAATAAAAGCGTCTTGACATTATTCACAAAATTATTGGAATGCAGTGGTTGCGTCAATGCTACTGAATGAATAGGGGAGTGGTAAGTAAAGAAAAGAAAACGATTATATTTTAAAATGGATTACTTTCCCTTATCCTGCAATATTTGCCGTTTTTTACAGCTGGAGACAAATGCATCTGGCGTGTTTTCCTCCAGATTCAAATGGGAGCTGCGGGGTGCAATTTGAGCAATTTGTGTAGATGTAAATCTATTGAGAAAAAAGTATAACATACAGAGTCATTCAGAAAACAACAAAAGTGCAATTATAATTAGTTTTAAAAAATTCTAGTTTAATGTTGAATTAGAAAAAAATTAAGACTTTGTATAAATAACGCCCCAATTTTACTTTTAGTACTTAAAAATCATTATCTTAATTTTGCTTACAACAAATTTTTGCTTTGAAAACTTTACCTGCTCTTCTTGTTGGTGTTCTTTCAACTTTGACAACTTACTGCTCCCCCACGTAAAATACTTTTAGATTTTTTAGTCCCAAAAAAGCTTTTATTTGTTTTCTCATATTTTCCGAAATTCTATCCACTGAAGCTGTAAGATCTTCACAGATCATTGCTGCCATATGTTGATGCACTTGCAGGAAATACACCATATTGATTTTCAATTTAAATTTAGCAGATAATTCAATTCATGCGCAAATACAAGCAATAAATTTATTCTACTTGCAGACATTTCTTAGCGCTTTCTTCTCGGAATAAACAATTACTACTGCACTCCAGGAAAGTACTCAACTTACCAATCAATTGCATGAACAACTCGAATAAAATGCATTTGCTCCAAGTGCGAAAATCACTTCGAGTCCCATCCAATTACCATCAACTGCATCTGAAAAAGAAAAGAATAATTACTACCAATTCCAAGAAACAACACTTTTATTTAAAACAATTTATAATAATAACTAGTGTAGAAAAATAAGCTTATTTTAAATTCCACCAATCTTGCCACGAAGGAAGGTTCTGTCAAGGAAGCGTAATTAAATCATGAAGGGATTTTCTGTCAGTCTAGATGTGTGCAAGCCGATATAGAGAACCGGAAGTGACCTTTATCATGTCGCTCGCACTGCCGTTTCGCAGGCTGGTTGGTCATGGTCGCTTCGAGGGACTCAATTTCGAGCGTTGCTGCCCACCGCATACGCCTGCATGCACGTGACCAGCTCAATGGAGGCGGCGGAGATACATGACACTAAATTACAGTCATGCCGATGATTACAGCATGATACCGCAACCATTTCATTCGCGCGTATGCTAAGCAAAATAGATTTCTAATTTCAAAACATTAATATTTAAAGACTGCTTATGAAAAAGTAAATGCTGCAATTATGATTAGATGTGATTATTATAAACTTGATATATAATTAGCTGTTTATAACCATAGTGCATTCAATCATACAATACGAAACATACAAAATAAACAGTTTGATGCAAAAATTATTAGTTCCTTATTTTTACATTTACCAACTTGAACGTCTATATATTAATTTTAAAAATCGTTCAATCCTTTTATCATACTTTTTTTGTTTTTTTTTTTAATGCTTTCCAACCTTTTTAAAAATGTTTGCTTTGTGCGCCTTCTAAAAAAAGTCTACAGGTTGAGAAGTAGAAGAGTCTATTTTCTCAAACTTTGCGTCAAAAAGCGCCCGAAAGGAAATAGACTACTTCGTTGATTCGGTGACGTATGGCCGGACCGCTGCCGCCAATGCCGCCGCCAACATCACTGTACTTTATCTTTGGCCGACATAAACGCGACGCAACCGGCACAAAGTTGTCCGCACCCAGGCGAATCATTTCCCGTTTCCGTATTGAACAAAAATCATTTCAAAAATGAATTTAAAGTGAAGCATGAATATATAATAAAAATAGTTTTAATTTTTTGTTCTGTAAATGCCAAGTGAGAAATTTATTAGCAGCAAATTGAAAATGTGCCGTATCTACGAAGATTCGATAAAGAGAAACAGCATAAGCAGTAAGGGTGTGAAGTGACTGTCAGTTGTAGAAGAAAGTGTACTAAAAATTAGCGTTTGTTGCTGCCACCCCCGCTATTGAGAGTACTGAAAACGCGGCGTTTAATCAAGCCAATTGAATTTGGTTTTGAATTCATCAGGAAGCCGCTGATCAATAATTGAAAGGCTATTAAGACCACCGAGAGTTTTGGGGGAATTTGGAGTGATGAATTAAAGTAAGCAAATTGTTTTCCCCAGAATAAACAAAATAAAAAAGTGACTTCTTCATTGATAGCAAATAAAGTTCTTAAAATATAAGAATAAGAATAGAAATTAGGTAAATTTAATTAAAAACAAAAAAAGATTACTAATCTCTTAGGTACCAGCGCCACTCATATAGTGATTGTTTACATTTTGCCACATCGTTGAAAATTAATGCGTGTTGCATAAAAGCACGGAAACTCCGAGCTAACAAATGATGCGCAATATGTCAACGGCAGCCGCATCCGGCTTTCCGTCTCAATCGGCGGTTAATTTGCGAACAGCGGCGTCAATATGGCCGTCAGTAGTGCCGGCGTGTCGACTCGCATTAATTTTGCAATGTGTCACATTTTGTGTAGTAATTTGCAAACTAAGCTCAAGACCATCTCAAACACATAACCATTCTGTTTGAGCACCAAACGTTGATTATAATTGTTTAAAGTGTGGAAAGACTTTTCGAGATTTATTATCGAGATTTCATCGCGTAATCGCAGCCAACTAGATTCATTTCACTCAATTCTAGTGCGAATAAAATAGAGCTTCAATAGATTCCAGCTTACGAGAAAATTCAGTATGTAAAATTAGGACACCTTAATGTCTTCCTTCTTCTACTTGCCGACGGTAAGCACTCGAAATTCGCAAACTAACGTAACTTGTTTATTTACACTAGATTACCGCGTAATATTAATTTGAGCAAAACGTTCAAATAATTAACTTTTACCGAAGCAAACAGTATGGAAATCAGAGCAAGGCAATGATATTTTGATACCAGTTTATTGTTTTGCGAGCAAATTTAATCAAAAGTTTGCTTAGGCCCTAGCTCCAAGAATTCGAAAGCAAAAGAAAAAATAAATTTAGAGAACACAGAATCGGCGAGATTTATGCAAATGTTTCCAGTTTCCAGGGACGTGCCTAATTGTAATTCTGTCTCTCGAGGATTTTCATCTGCCCGAAGTGCTTTTTCTTTTGGTTTTTTTCATTTCCCAGTCTTCAGTTGATTATAACATGCATTTTTTTTACAGAAGTAGAAATTATTAAACCAACAATAATTAATTATTTAATGTGTAGATAAAACGTTACTATTACACTTAGTAAATATTAATTTGTACGTTTCCAGCGTGTTGCCTTCTTTCAAAAGCAACATAATTAATATTAAACACTTTGGAACCCTACTCAATGACATTCTAAATTAATTATTTATTAAACATATGAATACTTCTTTAACTTTTAAAAATCAAAGCAGCCTTAACGTAAAGAATATACCTTATAACACAAGAAATAACAATGTTATTGGACTCTCATTATGCAAAAATAGTTTTAAGTTGATGCATTGCATTTTCTAAGCTCGTAGCTTTGTGATTCTACCCAAGCGTAAATACAATATCTCATTTTATTTTCCCTCTTTACTAGCTGGAAGTAGTGAGTTGAACCATGCAACTTCTCTTCTTGCGCTACGATGGTATGAAGCTATTCGTCTAGTGCCGTGTCGAAGCGAGCTTTTTATCAGTTATCCCGTTGACACGTCATTGCATGCTCGCTTTATTTGGCGGACAACATCGATGTATCGCATATCGAATTGCTCGTCGTCTCACCCTTCGCTCTTTCGCTATCAAAGCGCTTCTTTTTGCCTACCAGCGCAAGGATAAATAACGCGGGGAAATTCAGAGAGAAATAGTGTCTCATACCCTACATGACTTCAAATTCTTCCGCTAACATATAGAAAATAAAAGACAGATATTTGATTGTTAAAATTTGAGCAAGTCGTTAGTAAGTCAATGTTTTTGTACTTTTCAACTTGATAACTTGAGGGTGAGTTTAGTGGTGTGGTGTTGAAGAGGTAGCGTTCTTGTCAGTGGTGTTGGTGGCGTCAGTGCACGGCGGCGAAACGAGCATTAATATTTTATGAGTTCAGAGAGCTTTGATGTGGTTTTCCTATCCATCATGGACACATTTCCCCGCCTAAGGCGCATGTAAGTCAATAGGATACATTAAAATGCGATTGCCCCCTTTTTGCCCTCAGACTAGCCTCATTTACAATTTGTCTCCTTGTCGACGCAATGAATGCAGCATTAACAATTTCTCAATCCTAAATCAATACTACCTTTATATTCCAACTACTTTACCATTTTCTGCTTCCAATTTAATTCTCAACCATTGCTCCCAATTTTACAATCCACTTCGTGCACTTTGAAGCTGATCTAGGTTAGTACAACCTACATAGTCTTCATTACAACAACTAGAAGAAACTTAGTTGTGTCTCGGCTGATGTCAAGATGATTGTTTCCGTTAGGCGAGGTTTGCGTGAGGCGGTTTAACGCCGCCGACGTTGATGCCAGATAACGACTATGATAGCGGCGTCGCAGTTGGAGGCGGCGCATTAAATGAGTTCATTACGTATTCAAAGCGAGCGACGCAGAGTCTTGTGTTGTTGCGCCCGCGGCGGTTGTGGTACTCGGACCGTGACGATTATGACGGTGGCAACCAGAAAGGACCAGGACTCGCAGCTTTCTAAACATCAACTTTACCAATTGCATTATTAATTTACAAAGCACGGTACATTAATGATAATCAGGCGTGGCAAAGTTTCATCCGACTGACAATTAGCATCAAATTAATGCTTTGACATGATAGGAAACAGGCAACACATTAGATTGAGATGTTTGGAGATTACGCATTAATTTACAAAGTTACACCCGCAGATAAACCGCCTCGGTAGCACATTGGCGTGCTGGCGTACGAGTTAGTAGGTCGCGGGTTCAATCCCCGCCAACAACTGACAGCGTTATAGTTTAAAACCACGCTGGGAATCTGCAGCCTGCCGAACAAAAAAGCTACTAAGCGGGCAGTGGTGGGGAGGTCAAGTATGGCATCGGTCTATGTGGTTGCAGTACGCTCACAGGTCACACACCACGATGCTCTACATCCGGAATTTGGGTACAAAAGAGTTGAGGTTTTGTTAATGATGACATTTGTAAATATATATATTCTACTTGTATTTGAAATATTTTTTATGTAAGTACTTAATTTTCCATTCGATTAACAACAAAACTGATTCAAAAATTTATAGCTTCTACGATAATAATGATACAAATACCATCTAAGTGGAATCACTTTATTATTACGTAAGAGTCGTGCTGTTTATCTATTTAATCAAAATAAAGCTATCATTCGTATTTTTTTATTCCAGTTTAATATAACACGTTTTTCTTTCTTTCTAACATCAAATCATTTTAAGGTATTACACTATAAAATTCTTATCTTCTATACTAGCATCAATAAAAATGCCATTAAAAATGCATTTAAATGTATATAAATTACTTTATTTACTCACTTAATTCATTTTAAACTTTTCAAAATTCTTTTTCTGTTATTACAGTTATTGCACCAAAATGTTTTTCCTCAAATTCTGCTCTTCAATTCATAAAAAATTGCCTTAAAGTATGACATTAAATAAGAATTAACTATAATGTACTCGACCATTAGCACAATATCCAACACCACGTAACACTCCAACTCTGCGTGCAGAAGAAAAAACATTTCAAATGAACGTCTTTCTGAATGGGTTATCTAAGTGTTGTGCCAGGCGTGCCAAATGGAGCAAATAAATATACAAAAAGGCAGCGTGTATAGAAATATGCACTTGGCGTAGATTCTTATGATTCAGTGCGCTCTTCAGCTGACATAACGCAACGCATGAAGCTTGCCGAAGAGAAGAAGATACAGCAATGAGCCACAATTTATGTTTGCTTTTCACGCTGCGCCGCAATGGTGGAAAGCAAGAGTGAAATTATTCTGCATTATTTACACCATCATTTTATTCATGGCCATGTTGCCGACAGCACATAAAGACGTAATTAGATTCGTTCTGGCGCACATTACAATAGCAAAGATACCACAAAACATGTGCGTGGTTTATTAATGGTGTAGATGGAAGAATGACCAATATTTATAAAATAAAGTTTTTTGTGCTAAATTTCAATCAATTTGGTTCCTTTAAAATTCAATATGATATGGATTTTCTTTAAAGATTTCCCCCGGTTGATTGTCCAACGTGATTATTGATACCTGTCACTAGTATCTACTCTCAAAGTTTTAATTTATTTACAAACATTTAGATGAATTAATTAAATCTGACGTATTTTTTCGTCAAACAGTTGCCAGACTGCCTGGTGTAAAGCAATTACGAAGTTATTGGGCGTTCATTAATCAACTTATTGCTTAATTTGTTATTCAGACACATCCTAAACATGTTCATTAAGCCGGAAAAAAATCTATCAAAACAAAAACAATTTTTTTTTGTCTCACAATCTAATCATTGCTGTCATTCTATAGATTTTCATCAAACAAACCTGGAACACCATCAGAAACAATAATTTGTATTCGTTACAAACCTTTGGCAATAATTTTAAATATGAAATGCAATAAATTAATTTGAATTACCGTAAATTGTAATAAAATCCGCGAGGGATTTAATTTTGCGAAAGGCTACGCTCATTACTGCTCAGTTAACTGGGTTTACAGTTGTTTTTGGGCATTTTCCTCGCTTGGTAGACTATACAAACAATTACGCTAGTTGTTATTACATTCACACGCAAACATGGAGCCTAAACAATGCAAACCTCAAACACGTAACAGTCCACCCTGCAACACGGTGCAACAATTTACCTAAATGTAGGGTGCTGGAAACTGCAATATCAGCTAAATGCCGACGGGGAGACGCAAATTGAAAGGACAAGTTGGGAGGCTGTTTATATTCTACATCAGGAAGATATGTTGGAAATATGCAGCAGGGAATATTTTTGCATTGCAGTAAAATAGTTTAGGAAAAGTTTTGAACATGTCGAGGAAACTTTCAACTCATTTGCACTCTCGAACATCAAGAGTGTTGACTGAAAAGAAAAACAATAATGCAGAAAACAATGTTTGAAAATAAAAGTGTGCAATGAATAAATCAACTATACCGTTTAAAGTACAATATTATTAGATTGCAGTTTTATTGATTTAAGCTCAAACATTATTATCAAATGCTTTATTTTGCATTAATTACTTTTTTACTGCTAAATTATCAGGATTATCTTGTTAATTAATGAGACAGACGTCTGCACAAAGTGTTTTCATCATCTCTTTACTTTACGTAATCCATCATAATCAATTACCATCTTAATTTCTCAAATTATTACAAACTGTATAAAAAAACTTGTAAATTTTTTGACAAATCTCATTAATTTGTTACTAATTATGTTGAATTATTATTGACTAATTAACTAAGCAAAAAGAGAAAAGAAATAACAATTTAAATTCAGTAAAAACCTAAAAATAAAGTAATAAAACTTTAGTCTATGTCAGTGTAGAAATGTTACGTATTTTATAAGAAAGTCTTAATTTGTAAGTTGTGTACGGAAAACACACCATGTAGATATAAAGAAACAATAATGAAAACGAATAATATTTTCTCACAAGTGTTAAAATGATATAAAATTCTCTTGGGTTGGAAAAAAACAAACGATTATCTCTAGACTCATTTTTTGCACGCCTGCCTGCATTCGGACGCTGAACATTTGAGTGAAATAAAAATGTGAAAACGATGCTTGGTTCGTGATAAAAACTGCAATCAGCAGTGAAATATTAATTGCATCGTATCATCGTAAAAAACCATAAATGCTACGATGTACAGCAAAAGCAGCAAATTGCATTCATTATGAAAAATATCAACCTCTGAAAGTAACAAACAAAAAAGCACGTTTTATGGCACTCTGATGACATCAATGAGTGTTACAAATTGTTATTTGAGGCTTAGCCAGCGCGTATTGATACTTTGTTCTCCTTAGTTGTGTACAATGCTTTTCATGCTTGATTTTTATGAGTCGCGTGGTGAATGCAATGAAAAACGTTAATAGCAATGTGCAAACAATTTCAATTTACGATGATACAATAAAAGATTCTTTGGACCATAACCTGTCGTATACAATTGGATTATCACAATCACAACGGCAAATGCGCTAATTCTACCTTGGCCGGTAAAAATCCAGCAAGAGGAGTGTATAGAACCTGTGTAACGACCGTAAACTGACTTTATTTCAATTGCAAAACCACTAAATCTTATACGAGTGAATGCAATAAATAAATAAGCATTAATGTGTCGCGTCATTGATGAAACTGTGAGTAAGTTTCTTCTATTTTCAGATTGCGTCACTCAGAAATATCCAAGATTGAGCGTTGGATGACCTAGTTTGGAATTAATATTTCACATCCTTCTAATAAATACATCCTTGCTATGTAGTAATATCCGGTTTGGTGAGTTGAAGCGTTTGAAAAGCTATCTAACCCGCAAGCGGATGCAACATTGATGTGGCCAAGTGAGGAAAACTGATGTGTCAGTAATGAAGCCAGTGATAGGTGGGATGTGTGGGAGCTTTTTGCACTGAAAGTTTGCAGAAAAAAAAGCAGAATGTTCATGGGTTTTGAAATTATTGCCTGGGGTTTTGAAAAAACATTTCTGAATAAAAGCAAGTTGGAAAAAATATAAATAGTGCGCAATTTAACTCTTTTTTCTCGAAAAAAAAACTAGTTCTTCAAAAACTAAAAAAAATCGTTAAGTTAGTCTGGAACGTCTTGACTTGGTCCTACTTGAGCTTAGTCTATTCCTAACTTTTTTACTCCTCGTTCGTGTCCTCATATTTGCTCATTTCTAGCGAAATGCTATTCACAGAATGATGTACTCTTCGCAACGTGCCGAATGCCAAAGAAAGACGCCTCCGTCGTTGAACAAACTTGGACATTTTTCATGTGCGCGGCTGGAATAATCTAATAATATAAAAACAAAACCGCAAACTTTCTATCGGACATTTGCGCACCACATCAAACTGAGTACGAACTTCCAAACAGATGCGGCAATTTTTTCCCGAGAAGTCTTCATATAAACTCATGAAGACTGCGAGCGTGCCGAAAATGTTAGCCAACATGACTTAGGAAACTAGTACATGAAAAACACATGACGTCGGGGTTGCTAAAAAACATTCTTCTAGTCTAGTTTAGTATGTATATAGTTTGTAGGCAAACATTTAAAAACAGAAAAAGAAAATATTTGGTTTAAAAATAATAATCAGAACTCTTTCTTTAGACGTATTCATATTATTTAATGATTCTTAACCTAAATTTTTAAAATCAATTTACGCAGGTTAAACCTCACCGTAAAACTTTCGATTAACTCAATTCCTATACTTTTTCAGCTTCTCTATTCTTTTCTTTAGCACATATGTAATGCATCCTTTCGCGAACTTTATATTGTTTTTTATTCGCTGAATTGTTTTATTAAATTTTATCCCAACATTAAATTTCACCATGTTCTGGTTCATCTTGAGTCCTTTCTTCAAAGAGATAAAAACACAATAACTTTAGGACTTCTCCTTTTAAAGGTTATATCGTGTGACATTTTTCTTTCCTCTCTTTTGATTCAGAAACAGAATATTGCGTCTACTTCCTTATTCTCTGTCTCTTTCTTTTTTCCATTTCTGAAATAAAACCAATCACAAAATACAAATCAAGAAAAAAATAAAAAGCAGAAAGAAAAAAGTTTACGCATTCTTGGTATAAATATTCCAATGTTACATATCTAGAAAGTGGTGTCTATAAATTCCAAATCAGTTCCTGGTCCATTCTATGTTTTGTGCAAGGTTTGAATGCGGGTCTATAAAGTATCTTGGATTGAAACAAAACGAATATTCAGACAACAACTGAAAGTCTAAATAAAAAATAGACCAAAACATAAATTGAAATATAGGAAGATAGATAAAATCCAAACCTAATTTATTTATATATGCAGTTTGAGAAGAAAAAAATAAATATTAAAGTTTTAATTAATTAGCTAGTGTTCTAACTATATTTGTTAATCAAAAGATGAACATGATTTCCATTCCAATTTCCACTGAACATAAAACAAGACGCTGTATCTCTCGAGTATAATAAAATTATACTCATC
Source organism: Diploeciton nevermanni (assembly GCA_027575565.1). Lineage (NCBI taxonomy): Eukaryota > Metazoa > Arthropoda > Insecta > Coleoptera > Staphylinidae > Diploeciton > Diploeciton nevermanni. The sequence continues at coordinate 1,448,448 of JAODIE010000005.1, forward strand.
TTGCAACCAAGGCAGCCAAGCTAGTTAAGATATAATCTCTTACACCAATATCACTATTACACTCTTACTACAATAAAATCAACATTAAAAATCCCTAATTATTATTTGAATTAATCCATGGTGAACTATCTCAATCAGATTGAATGAGGTGGCTCTCTACAACAATCAAATCCATTCAATTTGGTCTAGAATGATTTGGATTTGAAATGAATTGAGGTGGTTTCCAACTAGGTACGTGCCGAAAAAGCTAGATTATTGATTTTGAACTTCTGCAATTGATCCCCAAGGGCAATAACGATAACGACCTAACCACATCGTTAATAAAAGGTCCTTGCCGCCTTCGGCTATGCCACCAGAATCATTCACCCTTCCACTAGCATGTGGTCACAGTCGCAACCACAGTCACTTATCCTAACCTCTCAGTTTCTCCCACTTTCACGATCACGATCCAATCGAAGGCAGCGTATTACTTTCAAACATTCGTCTCAGCTGGCGCATTCACAGGTGCAGGATTGCAGTGTTGGCACTAATAGCAGCAGTGCACTGGTGCTGCAAGAGAAATGCGCTCACATCTGCAGCAGCGAATAATCCCCGAATGGTCTTCCAGTTGGGACAAATGGCTAGTATGGAATAGAGGAGAGAACGTGATGAAAGTTGTTTCAATCGTGGGTCGGTTCTTTTTGAGCTTGCTTATTTAATGGGGAGCTAGCAGAAAGAGAAATAATGTCTTTCACTTAAAATTGGAAAAAAAGGAAGTGAACAATTTGTTGCAAAGAAATATTAAGAGAAGAACAATTTAGAGAGAATTGGTTAATTATACATGTTGCGCGGGAGACGCGGCTAGATTATCCAAAAACCTTCAATTAAGAGGATTTTGACTATATATAAACTATTACGAGACTGTGTGCTGAGACCATTTTGTATCTGACCATTTATTATTGAGACTCTTTGTTACTGAGACTGTTTGTATGCTGAGACGGTATCGGATTAGAACTCCCTTTCATATAATTTCGAGCCTGGACGTTACCTACGTATGGTACTCTGAACCGATTCTAAGAAAATAACGTAAGAACGGTAACGTTCAATCTCGCTCGATTAATTTAAGAACAAAAACTTCGATCGGTAACAATACATAAATAGGTTGTAAAATAAATCTAGCATTTTCTTAATAAAAATAGCGAGCTTAAATAAAAAAAAATCAAATAAATTCACATTGGAATGAAAAGTTTATGTTGTTTTTATTAAATAAATGGAAGTTAGAGCTTGTAAAAATAATTTAAAATTCAATTTATGCATGTAGTATGGTCACAACCGTTGATAGTCATTAATTTTTGCTATTAAAATGCATGAATGGAGTGCATTTTCATGCTTTATTTCAAATAATCGACGTTTTCCAATCTACAATAAAGTTTTAACTATATATGACTATTCTTATTCATCAATAATGCACTTTGCCATTGGTGTCATAAACATAACAATCAAATATAATTATAATTTATTTTTATTTCATCAGAAAATCAACCGACAATTCAATCTATTCCAACGCATTAATTTATCCCATAAAACCACGGAATTTTGCAAATAAATTGTATTATTTCATTAAGCAATGGACTTTTTAACACTTGAAGTTTCGAAAATAATCATACATTATACGTTAACAATCATAAACAATTCAATTTTAACAAAAGCAGCAAAAACGATTAAAATCTATTGGAAATTTAAGATTATAGTTTGAAGGAGTCTAATGAAGGCAGCACTATGCAGACTCCAGTTGGAAACCATGAAAAACAACGCAAGAATCAAACTAGGATATTTCATTGTTTACTTCTGATGTGTTTAACGCACGGAGGGAAACATACCTGACCAGGTAGTGAAGTTGTGGTTGGGACTGCAACTCAGCAGTGGAATTTCTACCTGTGAGTGGTGCACTCTCAGGTAATGAATCAATAGAACGGTAACACTACTCTACTAATACGTGTTCTAAGTAGTGCAGAGAAGTTTTACATGTTTATTTAAAGTATGCCATTATAACGTTTCTAATTGACATGAAAAACTCTACTGTAAATCAATAGTGATATTATAGAATTCATGTAATTTACTTGTAGTCTGTATATCTAATATTACAACTAAAGTAATCATTTCTCATTTTTATTTTATTAAATAAAAAATGTGGATATTTTCAATTAAGTTAATTTATTACAAAAGTATCTTAAAGAACTTTTAATTTGAATTGAAATTCAAATTTACCTGGAGCCACCCTGCTTTTTTCTATTCTCCAACTACTCATCCTCTACTTCGGAGACTGAAAAATACTAGCAAAAAGCAGAATATTAAAGTAATCCATCAACCTTTCATCTGCACTGATAAAGTGTTCCCAACTTTCTCAATTTTTATTTCAACACGTCGAATTTCTCACTAAATGTTTCTTACTCCATCACAAGGCACCTTCAGTTAACTTCAATTAAATCTACATTTTTATAATTCTTTGTTTTGATGTCTTTCCTAATAATCAGATTGACAAATGGGAACAAAATGTTATGATCATAAGGTGCCGTTGCAAAACTCTGCCCTAGCATAAAAATACTTTGACGAGAAGGAAATTTTATTGTTCGGGTACTATATATAAAATCTCCTTTTGAATGAACGCCTTTGAAATATATCTTTAGAGTTTTATACATTTATGCTTTTGAGAATTGATGGATTTAGTTTATACAAGGTATTACTATAAGTTAACTGAGAACATTGTTGCCAAATAAAGTAGCTTGTTGTGGCGAGAAGAAATGTAAAGATTGTTTTTCGTAGCAACTTTACAAATTTCCATGCACAAGATTACTTTATATTTGTAAATTTCGTAAACGAAACACTAAACTAAACGTGTGTTTGCAACTCAAATCGTTCAAGTTTCCCAACCCTAGACATCTTGTGCACTCACGCGGCGTGGGAAAGCGTCGGAAATGCGAGCAATGCGGAAAAGTAGGCAGACGTAGCAAACTACACTCATCCTGCTAAAATAAAACATCTGCGAGAGCTGAAAAAGCGAAGAAAAACGTATTAAATGACCCGTGTGCAAGTTGTTTTTTCTTCTTCTGTTTTTCATGTGCGAACGTAAAAAAAGTTTAACCTAGTGGTGTTTTCGAGACAGTTTCAATTAAACTTGTCCGATACATTTCCTTTCAAACATTTCCGAATGACCGACCTGTACCACCGTTCCATATTATTTCAACACGACCCAATTAATTAATATTTATTGCCTCCAATAATGAATCCTTAGTAGCCTGCCTTTCCGGCGTATTGCCATTTGCGTTCAATTTGTATTTGCATTGTCAAGCTAGGCAGACACGTCCAATTTGCCTGTCCTTCAACTTTCAGTATACCTATGCACAGTAACAAACAATACATTGACGCAGATTGCATGACGTGTCTGTTCAATGTATGGCTAGTATATCGCGGTTGGAGGCCGGTGGAATAGCTAGAATAGAATAGATGTTAGAATAGCCAGGCTGGGTGGTTTCCATGCATTATGAATTCAACTCGAAGGATTGAAAACGAAGGGTTTTAGGCGTGGCTGCGTCGCCGAGCGCAAAATTTAGGCTTTGCTGACAGACGCGACCTCACATCATCCTTTCGCGCGTGTAATTACAGTACTAATACAACACGCCCGAAAAATTACATTTCTACAAGGGTTGGAGAGGTCCACGTCAATGCCATTCAATCAATAGTCTAAGCCCGCTGATGGGCTGTGGAGGAATAGCAGTTTTAAAATATTAAGGAAAGCAAGGCAAGTAAATGTGGCAAATTGCGGATATTCTAGTGTTTTATATTGTTTTTTTTTTGTGGAAATATGTTTTACGGCGCATCTATTTGCAAAATTTAAATGTTAAATTTTTAAGAGTAATAAAGAGTTTTATTATGTCATAATATGTCAGTGAAAAAAATAGTGAAATAAAAAAAATGTTTTTGTTTAGTTTATAGGAGAAAAATTTACAAAATTTCTATTAAGATGCGAGATTTATGATGACAAATATTGCAAAAGTAGAGAAAATATACTTCACGCCATAGGTATTTATTGGAAATCACTCATAATACTTTAGAAACTTACTCACTATGTAATAAATTTAATAACTTTCGAACAAACATTTTAAGATGGAATTAGTGAGTAGTTTGTTGGAAATTTAATTCAGATTTATCTTAATTCAATTAATATTTTTTTGAATTTTTAGTTGGTATATAATTCATTATATTTCCTATTTGTATTGTATATTAATTACAAAAAGTTATCTCTAACTGTTTTGAAAATTCGAAAAATCATTTAAATGTAACGTATTTCTTAAAAAAACACAAACATTAATGAAACATCACTTCATTAAAATATTAAGAATTGATTTTCATTTAAAAAACATTTTAAATTAACGCAATTGTCAAAGAAATAAAAGATTTCAATTTGAATTAGTCTAGTGAGGGCAGCACAATGCAGACCCTGGTCTAAACCAGCAAAAACACGACATGAATCAATCTAGAATATTTCATTATTTACATCTGACGTGTTTTGCACACACAAGTAAACAAACCAAGGCAGGTAGCACGTATAGCTACCAACGAAGCAGCATCTCACTATCAAGGTCAATACGCAGGTAAAAGATTCATAGATCGACAATATTCATTCAGCATACAGTAATACTCGTGTATGCGAATAATGCGTAGTGTGAGGAGGGCAGCACAATGCAGACTCACTACGCCGCTAGGTTTCAAATTGGAAATCGCAATAATTTCTGAAATAATTGATGGAAATTGATGAAATAAAAATTAAATCAACTAGACCTTGTACTTTCAACCTCTAAATATTATAAATCATAAAAATTTAATTTTAAACAATTTAAACAAGTTTAAACAAGTAATTTTAGTACAAAAATATACTCCATTTAAGTATACAGTAGTGTATTTCTTACTTCCTTCCACTTAATAAATCAATAAATGTAAGTTCCGACTGACTCTAATGAGAACTTACCTTGTTGATTTTTGTTTCAATTGTGGCAAACAAAAATCGATGAATACATGTACAATAATATGATACTATTAGTTTTCTTTAAATACACAAGACAGGAATTGCAGTAGGTACAATGTTTTTTAAACCCTGGAAATTTAATATACATGGAACTCATTTGTAATTGACTTGCAATAATAAAAATTCATCTGCAATAAACGTCGATAAAACTCAGTTGTAAATTATTCAGGAAATAGTCCGACCCTGAACGGGCTTTACGCTGCTAACAGATAGCATTCCGGGAAGACTGGGACGCCTAAAACTCTCAAAATAGACAAAAAATCGATGGCCCTAGACTTGAGTCAATTGAGTAGAAGTAGGTGATGGTATGTATAATGGACCATCAAGTTAATCGTAATAATTATATAATATAGTTGCATTATGATTTAATATATAGCTAAATTACAACTTTGAGTCAAAAGAAAAAACATTAATTTCCTAATGGATATTATATAGTCATAGGTGCAATTACATTTTAAATACTCTTCTTTTAAAAATAAAATAGAATAGCATTAATAAATTGTGAGTAAGCATTATAGCGAGAATAATGAAGCTCAGGAAATAACTGAGTACTTCTAAAATACGCATGCGTACATTATTGAAATGCCCCTAAACTGCACAGCGCACTATTTATTGCAAATTTAATAACTGTGACCCAGTTGCAAAAGCAATTGATAATCGAACGAATATTAGCTATTCAGTTCGTCGCCGTCGATCCCAAGAGAACCTTTGTAACTTTACATGAAGATATCATTTTTACTTCCAACCCTTTTTTGTCATTTGCAATGAAAAATATTATTTTCTTTTCATGGTAGTTAATTAAAAAATGGGATGAGACTTTTAGTCTGATTTCCTAGACATATTTAGGTGATAAATATCTAGAACGAGTAAGAAGATATGGATTATAATGAGTGAAAAAAGAGAAAGAGATATAGTACAATATTTCTAATTTTTAATGTTTCAAGAAAATTAATTGGAATTATTGAACAATATTAACACATTGGAAGATTTTGAATTAGTTATATATTTAATCATTCTACTCATGAAAAACAAGAATATTTCATCTCTAGATACCTCTTAAAATGGATTAACCTCGATTTTCGCACCGAGAACTCATTCGAAAACTTGATTCCGTCGAGTTTTCAGCGGAAATGTAAAACCCGGCAACATTTCCGCCCCTAAACTAGTCGTCGGTTCTTCACACCCGCACATCATCACATTTTCACGCCCGCACTCGCCTCAAGCGTCCTCATATGCTCATCGCCATCCGCCCATCTGCGCGCACATAAGTTAGCATTGATTTCTTCATGCAGATATCAGCCAAGATATCGTCGCGCACTTCATCCCAGCACCGGTTCGTGTATGTTCACCTCATCTGCACGCTTCTCATACCCAGGACTCTTTTGCATCGCTCGAAGAACTTTGAGCACCTCTCATGCATCAATTTCCAACAGTTTTAAATTCTAGTTTAATAACTCAGATCACCTGCTGAACAAGAGAGGGGTGTATTTTAAGCGGAATTTCAATTTCAGCATTTAGTGTTTAGTGAAGCATTAAGAATTTATTTAAGGATAAAAATATGAGATTAATGACGTTGATAGACTGCGGTGCAATTTGTCAAGACTTGGTAAGATTTATTAAATAGAGTCAATACATGTGAAAAGTGGATAAATAAATGTAGGAATTTTATATTTACATCAATTGCAGTCAGGATTTGGTTTGCAACGAAAACGTTTGAGATAGAAATTAGACAGTTATAGGTTTCGTTCTGCATTTTTGACGTTTATTAGAAAGAAAAACCATTACAGTAGTAAAAAATAATAAAATATTAATTAATCAATTTACACCATTTTAGTATTCGCAATTATTATTGTATATATCAAAAACAATGTTAATTTTTAATTTAAAGCCTATTTTATTTGTAATGAAAAGCTATTCATATTTTCAATATACCTGGAGTACTTAAATTGCAATAAACAACATACTAATTAAATATTTTTATTGCATATTACATTGTTTCATTTACTTATTCACATATGGTAGAGATTTAATAAAGTATATTAATGAAAATTTAAGTTTTCTATCTAATTGAATTCATTTGTAATTAATAATTGAAAATATCCATCACAATATTAATAAAAAAATAAACAAATGTTTTTTTTATAAAAAGTGGACTTTCCGTATTAATTATTTCACCAATAAATTAAAAATGATATAAATTTCTCATCACCTATTGTAGTGATTGTTGTAATATGAAACACATGCACGCAGGTGGCCCAAGAGCGGTGTGCTAACACGTAAATAACTAACTAGTTTAACTAGAAAAAGATTTTCGAAAGGATGAAGATTTCCTATGATTTTAGATGCTCAACACACGGGGTGGAGAGTAATGAATAACTCAGTAACACAAACTCTTTGAACTGATGGATTACGCGTTGCGTTCACAGGCACTGCATGTCAAGCCTAATAACGCGTTGATATTACTGCGGTGTTGATGAAATTGATAAAACTGATATGCTGAATGTTGACGCATGCAAATAATATTCTTCGATAAGCTAAACTAAACATAGAACTAAATTATTATTTAATAATGATTAACAGAACAATAGATCCTTGTGCTCCAAAATACAACGCAAGAAATGAATCAACAAAACAGATAAAAAACAATGAAATAATTTGGAACCTAACCCGTTTATTTTTGTCACCAGATAAAACGGCACGCTCACGCCATAAACTTGTCTTTCGTTAATTATGTTGCTGATTTGGCAGCCGCACAAAAAGTTGCAACGGGCCGCAAGTTGCCGACGCCTGTGTTAGAGTGGATTAGGTAGCGTTCTAAATCTCTACCTCATCTATTCGCACCCACTGACACTACGCGCGTTTTTATTCTTCAATTAATAACGAATAAACTATTCTACCAAAGTGAAAATAAATTTCGATGTAAGTCAAATAATATTCAAATATAGATATTGTGAGTTTTCCTGATCAATGTTTTATTATTTTCTAAATTCCAATTGAATTATGGTAGAAACTTTGCCACAGCGTTCTCTTTGGCACTTTGGCATTGCAAACTGCAACGAGCCGATCGCCTGCCAGATCTGATCACGCTTCGCATCCTGCTGCCCCGTACTATCATCGCCGCGAGTCTGCCACTTCTCAACAATCTCGAGAGTAGTGGCGCCGTCTAAGCCACGATCAGTGTGCTGCTTCAGCTGAACTGAAACTTGTTAGCTATTGAATGCGTCAAGTGAACTTTAAGTAATTTCACGTCGAACAATCCCCTTCACGTAATTGCCGAATGGATTAAAGTAATTCCTCAGGAGCAACGTAGAACGATCACTATTATTTTATTGCAATTACTATTTATTGTGCATTCAATGCAATTTCTCTTTAATTCAAAATAGTCTTTGTGATTATAAAAAACAATACATTTTCTTGCTTTGCTTCTTCCCTTTTTAAAGGCACTCACTGCACACTTATTTTTGCACTGCAAATCGCTTGCTTTTTACTCACACTTGAGGTCTATTTGTATGGTCTTTATTACTATTGTTTATTTTTTCTCACTTCCATTATTTGCTCAGCTTAGTCCATTGCTGTTTTCTCGACAATTTCAATTCTCCGTTGGCGCGGGTGCTACTCGCGTCCTCAATCTGTTTCGCATCGTATTTTCCCATCTTGGCTTTCTCCCTTTTTTATTTTTCCAAAGATTGGTAATGTAAGTCGCCGGAAAGAGATTTAGTTTCGGACAGGTTCTTGCCACAGCACGCCTCTACGTTCATATAGATTCGCAACTCGCCGCCACATTTAACGTCCATTTCCACCCTCGACGACCCTTTGCAGCGGCACACGTAGCTTGCGTAGTCCCAGCGGCATTTCGTGGTTTTCAACTTTGTTTCTTCCGCGACATTTAACTTCATTTTCAAAATAGTCCCGCAGAGTTTTTTTAATAAACTGCGATTTTTCATTCTTGATGCGTCCGTGCGTGACTGTCTTCTCTCACTCACCGAAGGATACCAGTAATATTAACACTGCCTACTTCACATAAAGACCTTCTTGGTTTACCTCACATTACGACCACACTCAGTGGTGTAGATTGCAGGGCACATTTCAGTACTTCAAGCCACTTCCCAAGACAAGCAAAAGGAAGCAAAACGGGGCGCAAAGAAGCGCTTCCTCTTCTTCCTTCAAGAGCACAATGATGGAATGGAACAACGGGAGTTAAAAACGACCGGTTTGCTTTCCACTTTTCAGTCCACAAAACTGAAAAGAACGCTGGCTCAAGAAACGTGAGCGATTTTGCGATTTAATCTTCGCTCGCAAACCGGAATGTGCTTTAATTGCAAAAGACTGTGGTGATGGTGGAGCACCTAAGCAGGCAACTAAGAGATGTAAAAGATGAACGGATCAAATTGTCTGCGACTTGTCTGAACGCTTGAAGAATTCTTGCCGAAGACTAAGACGATGCTCAATGCGGGTACTTTTTATTCGAGCACAAATAATACAAAAATGCGGCTGTATCTAGAGATTTTTTTAAAGATGAATGCTTGATGCATTTTCCTCAGCATACACATCAAGCAACCAGCGAGGAAATTGTAGGAAATTGAATACACAAGCAAAAACAGAGAGTAAATGCACCGATTTACGGATAATAGCCCATAAAAAGAACATATTTTACATAGTTGGAAGGAAAAACAGATAAAGGATAAAAGTTCTTTAATAAAGAAAACTGATATTAACTAAAAATAATCTTTTAAGTTATGCAGCTACCATCATTCTTTGATTATCCGTTATATTTTAAAACAATAAAGTTTTTCTCCTCTAGATTTTACTAACAACAATTTTCTAAAAATTTAATAATTTAATAATTCTCGGTTATAATTTGTTCTACACCAGAAATTCTTCAAGATAAACTCTAAATAACTTTGAATAAAACTCGGAATAACTAACAACTAATAACTCTTTACAACACCAGGAAAACTTGCAAAGCTTGTAGCTCTTCTATCTCTTTTGCAACTTTTTTAAGCCCTTGTTGTGTTTAGTGGTGCTTCAGCAACGCGTCGACGTCTTAGCCGAGTTCGGACAAAGCTGAGAAAAACTCGGCCCGCGTGGAATTACGCTGCAAAGTCTACTTTCTTTTTCATGTTCCGGGCGTGTTTTTTAAGCCGCAAAGCAGCACCATGCAAGACATTCTACAAAAAACCGTAAAAATAGTGTAACAAGTTAAAGCTTGCGACTATGCCAACATTCGCAGAAACAACCTCAAACACCAAGAGTAAAATAACAAAAGTAGTCTAACTAAATAAAACACTATCGTCAATCAACTACAATCAACTGTGTGCTTGTAAATGCAGTTAAAAGCATTAAATTTTTAAGTTCGTTGACTTTCTATTCATGGTTTGAATGCTTGAAACTTTTCAGCGAGAGAAGATGACTCAATGGAATTTTCTTCTGAGTGAAACGTGATGTGCTGAATGCGAGCGCTGCGGGTGTTGTCTTGAATTACCTCACGGCAGATTGAGTTTATTCTGTTTACACGATGCTTAGGCATGCTTTGAAGAGAGTGCAACCCAGATTCAGGTATTATGCACGTTCGACTAAACAATCCGACGTCGCGACGCGCACGTCAAGCGTGTACAATTGCTGCTGGCGGTGCGTAGATTTCTGCGAAAATGGAGATCTCTCAACAAGTCATGGCAAATAGGATATAGCTATGTGAAGTGCAGATTAATTAGTTTTGCTACAATAGAAATTACAGTTAGTTTATGTGGAAATGTTGACACTCTAAAATAGAAGAAGGGATTCCCCCCTTCTCTTACAAAGAAAATATTAAAACACTGTAAATCTGAAATTACAGCTATTAGTTGCAATTTGAAGTATGAAAATTGCTTAATCTTGTGGTATTATTGATACATAGATAACTCTTGATTTAAGCTTAAATTTTTTTTATAAAGATATCTTCTTCAATCTATATAAAGTCTGACAGACTCCTTAAATTTTACGTCACTTGTATTAAAACATTAAATATTTGTCTAAAACAATATAATTTCATAAAAACTTTTAAACCAGGTTTAGATTTTCATAACTTTTAACGAGCTTTGGAACCACACTAAAATCGACTCTTAATGATTTCCCAGTTCCTGCGCATGACAGAGTTCACTTCTCCACAAATATTTTAAAGTATAGAAGCTCACAGAGCAAAAGAAACACTAGAGTTGCCGGAAAATTGTTTACACTCTCACGACACAGCCCTACCCTACACAAACTCGCCAAACTTTCGTAATTATTTTTAATTACACTTAAATTAACGCACGCGCCGTCAACTTGCTTTTTCAACGCTTCGTCGTGGTATTCATTAGTGATGCAATTATTTTTTACAACTTTATTTAAGTTCTTGAAAGCATGAAGAGAGTATTTTAGAGTTGGAAATTGAAAAATGTTGTTAATATTTAAAGAGAGCAAAATGATTACATTTAGTTGTTCGTTGTTAGTTTTATAGTCAGGCTGAAACTGAATTGTGTAAGTTTTGATAATATTTGCGTTGGTTTTCGATGTGAATGAAAGGTGTTTGTTTGGATTGCGTTACCGTTCTCACGTCCGGTGAGTGCATTACAAATGCACGTCATGTCCGGTTATCAGTTTCTATGTACACAAACGTGCGACTAGTTGCTCATTTCTAGAAGAAAATTGTATTATTTGGAAGGTTTACTTAATGCAAAAGAATGTAACAATATTCCGAATGTGCCAATATGCTACATATAGACACGTGTATCATATTTTGCCGGAAAAAACAACTAAAAATCATTCAATTTAAGCTTATAAAGTTATTATTGTTTATTTAAATAAACCAATCCAACAAAAAGAAAAAAATACTTTAATTAGGATTATCAAACAGGATACTTTTTTATAATTAAATATGCAATTATAACCTCAATTTAATTCTTATTTCTGAATTCAAACCAAAGCAATTTTTTGCATTTTTCTAGTGTTCTCCAACAAGATCGATTTTTATAACCCTTAAACAAATTACACCAACATAAAAATTCACATTTTTATAAATTCTCTCTTGCATTTTATTTGTTCAACTCTAACTCATCCATCTTGTTGTTTCCTACCATTTACACCTACCAAGATTGCCATCACTTACATGTCGGATATACTTAGTGTTGCTATCATTATTTCCTTGCGCACTGCTAACACTTATTACGTGTTGCATCGCGGCTGAGTTGTGCAAGAACAAGAACATACTGCGGACACGAAATGATAATAACTATGATAATGGCATAGCATGCGGCCAGCGCGCAAATTATCCTACGCGATTCTAAAACCACAAGCACGCAACATGCTACTCGCAAATAATTTGCACTTCTCGGTCGTGTTTTGCCTCCATCTTCGTGGCATTCCTGCATTTTTGTCCCTGAGACACGAAGGTTTTGCACATTATTGCATGCCGTCGCTGCCGTTCCGTATTATTCATGTCCAAGTGATGTTTTCTTAGCTTTACAAGACTTAAATTAATCTTTACAAGAATTTTGTTCGAAAGACTTTACCAAATTGAACGTAAACCATAAACATACAAGAACTCAACATAATCCTTACTAATTCAATGATAAATCAAAGAATAATTACTCTAGATTATGATAAAAATGTAAAACACAGTTACAAGCGTCCTGTGGCGCAATCTAGCGGATATGTGAAATGTGGCGGCAGCATTGGCGGTTTTTCATCTGTACAACCACACTACATGTCGGAGGCAGCAAAAGTGCAAAACGATGCGGCCGTCATATCGTGACTACGCCATCACGCTAGACATCGGCAGCGGTAATGTTGTTAATGTAATTTTCATGTCGGTAAAGCAGATTTCTGCATGTGCACATGTAACTTCAAACTACAACTCTACTAGAATCATCATAGTACAATTACATACAATTCTATCCCACAATTAATTAGGTAACTATATTAGCAACTCAACAAATACCACGCAAACTGACGTATTTAACTAAAAATTTAATTAAAACTGTATGTAAGTAAATGACAATCTCATTTTAATGTACACACAAATGTGTTTATTATTATGAGTCACATTACACAGAACAAAGAATACAAATATAATTCAATTGGTTGTAATTTATTTTAAACACAAGGAAGTTGATAAACAAGTTTATGTTTGTTTTTTTGGATTACTCTTTATATGCACATCCCAACTTAATTATTTACTTATGCACTGGTATTTCATCTTCGTAAAGAAACCAAAAAAGTAATAAATTTCTTATCTGTTGCAATGCTACCCGTCCAATATGCTAAATCGAGGTCGCCTCGAAATTAGCCATTCCGGATGGAAATCTTGCTGGCAAACTTTGGACAATATGCGTTTGTTCAAGTTTCAATACCAGCATTTTCCCGAAGACAATAATTATATACAATCAAATAAAATTAAGAGACAATATTCGTGAAATGCCACCAGCAATAGAATAAGAGACAATTGACTAGAATTGGTCAGAAGAGATAAAATACTCTCGGGGAATGTTTGAGAGTTGTTGACTTGGATTTGTTGCAAGAAGAAATTAGGTCATCATTCAGGTCCAATTAATGTTATTTAGAAACAGTACTAACCTAGTTTATAAAGTTACAATAGTCAATTAGTATTTTTTGTTTGCTTTGTTTTTTTGTGTGTGTTATATTTCATAATTTTCGTTTATTTTCATTCATGTTAAGCTGGCGCTAAGAGTATTACGTATTAAGTGGGATATTTACTAACAATGACAGCTTACCGATAAAAAATGAGAGCATGTGTATGAGGTGCGGACAAACAAAGAGGAGCTTGTTTATGAACACTTTTTAATTATAATTGCTCAACATCAAACGCAAAGTAAGGATAAAATAATGAAAAAAATTTGGTCTTCTTTGTGCTTAATACTATTTTCTTTGTGTCAAAGAATTTATTGTCATTAATGCTATTTTTGCGAAAGAAAGCTAAAAAACAATGTTACTAGCGGTTTTTATGTATTTTAAGTTGCCTATCTCATATTCATTCTTTCAAAACAAGCCACAGTCCATTCAAATATATTCCTTCATTATGTTTTTTAAACATACTTCTTATAACTAAGCATAAGTCCATTTACTATAATATTATGTTATTACCATCTGTACCAAGACTGTTATCAAAAAACAGACCCAATTTGACTTTGTTCAAGCTCTTAATCAATACTAAGCAAAATATTATTTATTTCGTAAATTTCTTGTTCTCACATTTGTACTTGTATCAGTGCATATGATGTGGTGTGCAATATTTATTACGCCGTTATTTCGAATTACGTTCCCCAAATCTGTTCGGTTTGCCTGAGGTATTATAGCTTCGTTATCAATTTTGTCCATCGCCCTTGCCAAAAGGTAGCAATTGGCAGTGGTCTAAACATACGAGGCATCATTTATTTCAATAATTAAGCGAATTTATATCAATAGTTTGTGGATGTAGCCCAAGTTTCTATCTCTGAATTGAATGAAATAAAAGAAAACTTTGGCTTTTCATCAATAAATTAATAATTTTAAAATCAAAAAAGAGGAAAACATGTTTTTCTAAAAAAATAATGATTTTATGTTTCAAAGTTTCACCCAAACTTGGAGGGTGAAAACAACGCAAAAATATCCAGAGAAAAATGGTTTTAATAAGCAGCGCTGAGAGAATATTGCAGCGCGGTGGCGAGCAGGAGTGTAAATTAATTAAAACCATTAATAATCGATAGCGATTCCCCATTTGATTCAATTACCCTGCTTGTGCGCGTGGAGCGATAAAAAGTTTAGAATAAATCATGCCGAGCGTGTGCCGCCCCAACGCGGACCAGCCGTCATCATTGGGCTGGTAACGCATTAATGTTGGAAAATTTAAGGATATTGTGACGTAAAACAAAATTATTACTTCTATTTTTAGGAATCAAAACGAGAATGTATGATTAATTAATGAGTTTAGGCACTTGAAGCAAGATACCGTTCCGTTAACAATTATAAATAACAATAATTTTCAACTTTTTTGTGGTTGAATTTTTGTTTTGCAATTATTTAGATTAATCGCTGGTCAACTGCACTTTAGTAGGTGTTTGCTTTTATTAGTTCTAGTCGGGTAATCTTGGTTGAACTAAAAACTCACGTTTGATATAACTATGTAATATATTATAAAGAGAGAAGCTGCAGGTTTCGAGTCTGGTATGCGACTGACTCACTCTCTGCATTATAAAAGTTCTTAATACTAGTGGAAAAATAGTGTGGCGGTGGTAAGATTGCGTGATATAATATGGAAGTGGACTTCTTGGTGTCCAGGGAATTGAAGTGTTGAAATGACATAATAAGTAATCTAATTTACGACCTAACTATATACATACTAAATGAATGTGGAAATTTAAGATTAACGCAATTAAAAAGGTATTATAAATTTATTAATTGTTAATTTTAATTAAATAAATAATTTGGAAGTATTAATTATCTTTCTGTATATTTCTGTCTGGTGTTGCTAACAACTTTGCTAACAGATCTCTTTTTTGTTGCACCACTCTTCTAACCAAGACTTTTTTACGTAGTTTGTTGTTTACGTAACAAAAAAACTGTTATCATTTATTGTTGCGTGTAGGACGTAGCGCCTCCACCGTCTTCTTCACGTCGTCTCATCGTATAAGAAGCGGTCTCCAACAGCGTCAAATAATGAAGCACAAGATTAATTACATCAACACGTTTTCTTATTACACGTTGGTGTCGTATTACACCCTAGTGTTGAAATGTTTTTTTTTTCACAATATCTCCGATCAAAACAAAATAAATAAGCAAATATTTCCAAAAATAAGTTACTCGGATATTACAAAAGATAGCTGCAAATTCAAAAGTTTTCGTAGAACAATTATTTTTAAAATATAAATTTGGAATATATTTCAATTTGTATGTATGTTGACTCAGAGCTTAAAACGCAAAGCTCTGACTATATTCTCATATTTGCGCTTGTGAATTTTAACGTCTTTACAAGTTACGGAAATCCAAAGGAGAATGAAGAAGATTTTGTGTCTGGTTTGAGGGTGTTCTTCCTTGCAGCATGCTTTTCTATACCGGAAGAGCGCCAGTGAATCAACGACGTGACATTTGTGCGACCTGCAACACCGATGTGTTGTGCGCAGTCAGTGCGCAGCTTTGCGAGTCAATCGCCTGATTCAATTCGATTATGTTTGCTAGAATGACGCAATGCCGTTACAAAGCGCATCATTTTTGTGCTTGTTCAACCAAAATAGACATTCAGATTAAAAATAACTGGAAAAATTGTTTTCTATATATTTAAAATTAACCGGTGTGGTTTGTTGCTTAATTTAATTGAGTGAAGAAGAGTGATTACCTGAAACAATTTAAATTGTGCTTAATTAATAAATTTTAAAAGGTGCAATTATTATAGAAATATAAAAATAAAGGCCGAGAGAATTAAAAAAAATTCTTTTGAAAGACGCGGTGAAATAAATAATCATTCAAATCGGAATTATTCATTCCTGACGTGTTTGTGTATATGCTTTGCCGTAATTTTATTTCCTGCTTACCATCTTTTTGTTCTACCAATCTTAACTCTGGTCTTATACTTCTTCTAGTAGAAAAAATTAAGAAATAAAAAATAAAAACACTTTCTTTAACGCTATATATTCCAATATTTCTATATTTTTGTTTATTTAGTGAATGCGCGAATGCAGATATTCTAAAATAGAAACTCATTTTTTTCAATTCCAATTTCTACCCCTTACTTTTCAACGCTTGGAATTCATATATAAATTTGCATTTGAGTTTGTGCTTGTAGAAGTAATACGATAGTGGGATTGTAGGAATAAGTACCTATTCCAATTCGCAATTTGTTTGTCATGAGCACTCTACGCAAGAGCAAGACGTTCCGCGAATACTTTTCATTCAATTTCAATTTCACTCAAACAATGTTCACCCCGTCTCCGCTGCTTCCGCATCTATCGCGTGCGCCTCGTCGGTTTTTCTCGCTTGTCGTGCTTCGTTCAAACAAATTGCATGTGCGATGTTTGCAATGTCGACGACGCTAATTCGAGCACACAGCGCCTCGGTAATTGACGAGAGTTTAATAAGCGTTGCAATTCGCCATTCGATTCGAATTATCTTCATTCTGCCTCCCTGTCGCAGCCAGGCAAACAATACAAACTAATTCATGCGGTGGCAAACACTAGATCAATGTGCAAAGAGCCATCGCTTATGTTAGGCAGCCCAAATTACCGATACAGTGGATGTTTATTTACCCCGGAGGTATGCGCACGTGAAAATATAGTTCCGAGAAAGCAGACATCAAATTATTTGAGATATTTCACACGGTTGGAGTGGAATATCGAAGTTTGCACGTGGCAAATTGAATTAGTAGAAAGCTCAAATACTGATCGAATGAATCACGACGCTGGGCGAAACTCATGATTTACTCACTCACTTATTAAATCCGACCGCATCCATATGCAACCAAGCAAACACTCGAACAATCAAGTACCCATCAAAGACTTAAAATTAATCGAGTCTACATTCAACATAGTCCTGAATTACAATTATGCAAATCTAAATCACTCTAGTCCATAACTTATTCAAGAAAATGTAAAATAACCAATAACCACATTTGCCAACTCATTATTGGCAGGTACCACGCCCGATTAATGAATTTGTTATAACCCAAGAGTGAACGATTGAATGTCAATGTCAATAACACAACAAACCACATTCTAATTTCAATGCATCGACCGATTTCAGGTTTTATAGTGATAGGTTGTCCACATAGTCCACTGTTTTACTTTGCTAGGTTGGTGACCAATCAACGACCAACCGGGAATAGAACCACAATGCTTATAGCGCGAAATTGCGAATCACGCCGAGGGTTTACATTTTTTATATCGCTTTGCAACGCTTGCTTTGCGCGCACCCTCACCCAGAGGGAGGTGTATTTAATTGTTTTAATTAAAATTTGATTGAAAAGTTTGCAATTAGCGCACTTGTTGAGCAGTGTGCATGGTTTTGAGTACGAAACTCAATTATGATCCAACTTGCGAAACAATTAAACCATTTTGGAAACAAATTATTGAGAAATTATGAGAGTATCAAATTATTTTAATTTGTCAAAAATATATTGTTATTATATCTTCAATATTCTCACAATAATCTTCAGTTTTCAATTCGTTTTAAGAAATAAATAATATTATTTCTAAAGATATCATTTTTATGTCATATTTATGAAGTAACTTTCACTTTTTCACAACGTTCATCGAAACAATCAGACATTCTACTACGTTCAGTATATACCCTCACAATTGCGACGTGTGTGATTATAGTTGACGACGTCCATTATCAATTGTCCGCACGCGCTGGACGTGATGACAGTGTTTTACGAGCGCGACGGGATTCTGGGAGCGCCGCAAGCTGACCACAACCACGCACAGATTTCCCAGCTTATTCCAACGATTTCAATTGCTTCAATCGAAGCTAGATGACCACAGACACATTCACACTGCTTGTAAACGTAGAGGTGAATCAATGCAAAAGTCTTGCGTCCATTAGAATATGAATGTTGCATTAGTGACGCTGATTGTGCTTGCATAATGCAGATCTAGCAAAATTGTCGCATTGGTAATGAACTCTTCCTAATTGCACCATGTAAGGCACTGCTGATACGGTTAACAAATGTGCTGTTGAATTATCTAGAAGCAATTAATACAAAGCTTGCTTGGTTGCATACCGAGAGAGGTATAGACGGTGAACAAGATTAGGTGGGGGATAAATAGTTTAAAGGTGATTAATGTGATTAATATTTTAAAATTCTAGTGATTTAAAGTTGTGTTGAGATGGTTTTTAAATGGTGTTTTGATATTTATTTGTGTACATTTTACTCCATTACTGCTTGTTTAGAAGGTTGCATACTCACTCCACAAGTTTGCTCCCGCTTTGCAGACTGCAACGGCTGTTCTAATTAAATGCAGGTTAACAATGCTTCACCGCGCATTGAGCAATGAACATACAACAATGTGGGATCTGCAAGAGGTATGAAGAGGAAGCGGGAAGCTTAAAAGGAAGCAAGAAAGGTGTGAGCATATGCAGCGTATCGTCAACAGTATTTGCGATGAATTGCAACAACTTCGTTGAGGGCAACTATCAAGCACAAGATTAGAATAGAACTCATTGAAGTTTTCACTTCTGTGTCAGAAGAGAATGTTGATTCTATTTCCCAGTGTCATGTTTACTTTCCTAAAGCCTTTCTAAGCTCAACTAGTAAACTCAGTTGCAGTTCATTTTCTTGAAAATCCACAGATGATTTTAAATTGTGGTTGAGGTGGTTTAGAAGCCAAACATCTTGAAACTACTATGTTCTGAATTTTGCTCATTGTATACATTAACATGCATGTTTCTCCTGGTTTTGTCAAATGTTAGTATTTGTCTTAAGCTTTAGGTTTGTGTTTGGCGAATATCTCAACGCCCGGACCATTGGATGTCTCCAAGGTTGAAAGGCTTGGCTTCAGCACAATTCTAGAGAACTAGTTAATCTCTAGAATTGTGCTGGATTGTTTGGAAGGCACATCAGTGTAGGCCTTGCCTTACACACTGCGTTAGTAAATTAAGCATTTGCTGAATTAATTCCATCTTGTTTAGTTTTGTTCTTTTCTGCCAACTCCTACCAATATATTTACTCCAAAGGAAAAAATCTCAAATTCAAATTCTGAGCAGACCCTAGTTTCTCCTGTTAGCAAGTTTTAGCAATTCCGCGAGCAATTACCAAGTCAGAGCAAAATTGTGTTAGAATGAAGCATAATAGGTCGTAATTTATGTTGTTAGCACTTGTTTTTGAGCAAAGATCCTTGCTTCGTTTTTACGCAACCCTCTAGCCTACTTCTGCTGAGCCTCTGATGTGGATTCCCTTGACAGATCAAAAGTCGGCTTCATTGCATGTTCTTAATTTAGCTTCGCGTCAACAAAAGGTGTAACAGTGTGTAACAATGCGCAATGTGCAGCGTCTCCAAGGACGGCCAAAGAGAAATGAACTAATCGCTTTTTGCCGAATCCACCAATCTGGATGGTTGTTCTATATGAGCTTCGTCGCAGAGCATCGATCCTATAACGTCGTTAAGTGCTGCGCTGTTCGTTCGACTTCCTTAATTATTGCCGAGCCTCTTGGAGTTTCTCTCGAAAGACGAAAGCTCCAACCAACGCTGTAATAATTTACAATTCCAACCCTGGGGTGTCGTTGGAGAAGAAGTCGCACTGCTGGCATTTGAGTACTTGAACGACCAAAAAAGCAGAGAAAGCAAAGAAACAACAACAACAGCCAAATAAGTGCAATTAACACCTTTTTAGAGAGATAATTAATAAATGTCTTAACCTTTATATTGTGGCATTTAAAATTAATTTTTAAGAGGATAAGGTATGACAAAGAAGAGAGTTAAATAGAAGTAATTTAAAATATACACTAGTGATAATAATATACTACTAGTTATATGAATAATATAGGCAACCAAACATACATTCAACACACTATTTTCTATATATTTATCACAATAAAGTGCATTCCTCTTTATAAGACAATAATATCTTGGTAATAAATGAAACCAAAAACATTTAGAATTACTAATTCTTTGGAACACGAGGTTGGCATGTAATTGCTTCTGTATTTTGTCTTTCTTTGCACGAATACTTTCAATCAGAGCTCTCAAAGCACGCCTTGTTTTATAAAAACATCCAACTGAATTTGTTTAGTAGCAACGCGATACTAATGAATAACCGAGGAGGTCAGATACAGGGTGCGCAATAAGCAACCATTAATCAAGTTGAATTGAATGCCTAACAACTTTTCCATTTCCTCAAAGTGATTTATTTGCAGTACATGTTTAATACTTATATATTAATACAAAATATGTTGACATAGAATATGATAGAACATATAACGTTTGTTTGAAGTGTTGACAGTATGCGCGTGAAACGCGGACAAAGAAGACGTTTCAAGCACAGCGAAGATGTCGAAGTACGACATGAAGCACCCGGGCCGTCGAAGGACACTTTTACAATGTAGCTCGACGACGTCATTTCATTTATTATGCAGCGCACTTTCGCCCGACGCACGTCAAACAATACGAAGAGGAACAATACGACTTCACTGCCGCCGCCACGCCGCGAATTTCATCGACGCGTTGCGCTCAAAGTGCAGCGCGACGCTGTTTTTCAACGG
This sequence comes from Diploeciton nevermanni, assembly GCA_027575565.1. Taxonomy (NCBI): domain Eukaryota; kingdom Metazoa; phylum Arthropoda; class Insecta; order Coleoptera; family Staphylinidae; genus Diploeciton; species Diploeciton nevermanni. The sequence goes on from JAODIE010000005.1 coordinate 1,469,711, forward strand.
CGAACTATATAAAGCCACGGCACGCTGTGTTGTTCTGCCGCCTCCAGCGCGCGCAAAGTACAAACTAAGTAAGTATGCAAGAAGAAGTAAGTGGAAAGTCGCCACCAGCTCGTTAGCGCAACGAAAAACCTACGCAGCAATGAAGTACAAACAAACACCCTGCGCCTTCCACCGCAGCACTTGATACACCCTAGGAAAAGTTTGGATGGGCGGCAGCGTCGACCAAATTTCCATTCAACCTGCAAATGCAGCCAGTAGTGGCAGTGCAAAACTTGACGAAACGCAGCGAGTATTTGCATACCACGCGCAGCAAAGAATACAATCGCACATACATAACGTTTTTTGTTTAGGGTAATTAGCGTTTATTAACGTGCGCGACGACGGGAAATTACCTAAGGGCTGTTAAAAAGTTTAGGGCGTAATTATCTACAGGATACATCAGCGGCGCGCAGATCGCGTTAACTGATAATAATAGTTCTTTGTAGTTGCGTCGCCGCCGAACGGTGTAGAGGCAGAGCGGCAAAATGGCAGCAATTGAACGCAGAATATTATTCTGCGACGATAAACTGTAACCACCATGGAGTTGTAAAAAATAAGTGCTAACTCGTGAAAAACTAACTATTTTTGTCGGTAATCGTTTTCAAGTGTTCCACGGGGTTACAAGACTGAATTTGAAATAGTTCATGATGGTAATAAAACATTTAGAAAGAGGAAATAGTATTAAGTTACAACCTAATCTAAAATAACACTAGATAAATTATATTAATACATAAATCATTCCTAATTTACTATTTGTATAAATTTTATTTCAATGAAGAAAATCTATCTTTTCAGTCTTAATAGAAAAACAAGTAGTAATTAAATTTCACTGTTTATAATATTATTTAAATAATTGTAAAGAGCAATTTTAAAAGTAAATCTTTTTGATAAATGTTTTTTTATGAGACAAACTCATTGCACTTTTAATATTTTTCCTAAAATTAAAAATTTGCACCCATAATGTTTTATACTCTATGTGGGTTTGTGTAAAACGGAAAATTCTCAGCAGTCACTTTCGCACTTGCCACATACGCATGCCGCCCGCGTACGCGCAATTTAAACCACCGCACGCAACCACGCCCCGGAGAAATATGTGCGAGTTGATATTAATGCGTCCCACTTTCAAAAGAACCACAAAGGCCACCCTGCACCCATGTCTACCGCATACCCCTCATATTCATGGCAGTCTCATATTTTCCAACCGCTCTCCAAGACGCTTCTTAAAAAAAGAGCAAAACACGTTATAAATATTTCCCCACCAACATTCTTATAGTCAGCTTTGTCTACAGAATGCTTTGTACAACTTTTCATTCAACGAACAGTTTTATATAATGCAAATTGTTTTATTATTTGATCTAGATACCGAGTTGATGGAATAAATAGAACAAACTGATATCAAACGCAATTTTCACTGCTTGGCTTTGAAGATAAAGCGTTCGCGACGTATCGCGATATGTCTTGTGTTTTTCTTCCTCTCAAAATGCAAAGCTTTTTATATTGTGCCCATTTTGCCAATGGAGATCACGTGAACAGCCGGCTATCAGAGTTTGTTTAAGTTTGTGCGTTTTATACGCGTTTTGTTGAACAGCTGCTTTCATAGAAAGAAAAAGTTTCATATATTTTATGAGTTTTGGTAGTGGCAGAAACCGTGAAGGGTTTTGTTACGTTTTTAATTTTGTGACCGTCATTAGGCTAAGAGTAAACCAAGAATGGGAAAATTATTTTTAGCTTAATTCTTGTTGTTACTTTAATTGTTCAAGTTTTATTATACAAAAAGGATACGAATTCTAAGCTGAATGTTGGTTAAAATACTAGCATTCTGAATAATTCTCTAAAATTTAATTCTAAAACGTTTCTCTAAAAGAAAAAAAATAGAGGATGTCTAATTCATTACCTAAATATACAAAAACCTAAATTTCACAAAGAATTAGGTTTCAAGAAAAAACTTTGCACATGATAAATTTTCCTCTGAGAACAAAAAATTAACATTTTGTAATTTTAGCTCTACTCTCCCGCCCCCAAGAGACATGCGAGTGTTAGAGCAGGAAAATTATGGTTAGTAAGCAGGACTTTATTTTTTGTCGAGTTTTTACTGACATCTCTATTATTTACTGGACTACTATCTTCTCCATAGCCTCTTCTGGTGGCATGCATTTTATTTATTTACACTTTAACACCAGAACTACTGGATGTAATAAAACACTGTATCACGTTACCTTAAAAATTAAATAACACAACATTTTCAGTGTTAATTTTTATATGCAACCGTAATATCATTTACGAACATTTCTGAAATAATTTCAGCAGTATCACATCATAAACCATAATATTTCAGAATGTCAATAAGTTTCGAGTGCTTTTTTAACTGCATAATTTTATTAATCTTTGTCTATTCCAGTTAATTGTTTCAAAAAACTTTATGATTATTATTTTAATTTAAAAAATAACTTTATAATTCAATATTAAAATAATTTATTATGTTAACATGTTATATTAATATATTTCAGTAATTGATTAATTACTAACTTATTTAAATAAAGAGTTGCATAATGGTACACGTTATTTTAAATATTATTGATACCATAGTTGAAATTTAAGATATGAATTTATACTTTCTAATAAAAAATTAAATTACCTATTATTTGACATCTAAGTTCTCAGCAAATTCAACATTTATTTCAATGAATTAAATTCTTATTTTGAATTGTGTGCCTGAATTACAATCTGCCTCACTCATTGCACTGCAATTGTCGCCACTGATTGCGTTTGAACTAGTATGGATCAATTCCTCAACTGGGTGAGTCGGTAGTGAGTTCGATCACAGCAGTTGAACTAGCACAGTTTAATTTTCTAATCAAGCAAGTCACAACAGTACTTTCAAATTGATTTCTAGAATATTTGATAGAATATTTTTAAAATATTTTGATAGAGTATAAGATTATCATTCATATGATCTCTAGATATTCTCTATTTTCTCGCCTCTATTTGAAAGCAATAATCTTACATTTTTCACCATGTTCATTAGATATTTGTATTACTTCTGTGGTTTACGTGCGGATGTGTACAGTGGTATTTTATACATAGCTGCTTTTATTCTTCTGAGAGGGTTGGCTGGTTGGTTTGGCTTGTTGACTTGTCACAGCAAACTAGCACTCGGCACAGTGGCGCAGCATGGATATAATGAAGCAAATACGAGTTTATAAAACTTTGAGCACTCGAAAACAACCAGGCAAATGGAATGAATTTCCCAGTTGGAGCATTCAATGCACAAATAAAAGAGATATTTTTATTAAATCAACTTTGCCCTGCAATTTAAAGAATCCCAAAACGTATGGAAAGTTCATTTA
>JAODIE010000005.1:1473196-1485682 GCA_027575565.1 Diploeciton nevermanni
AATAAAAGAGATATTTTTATTAAATCAACTTTGCCCTGCAATTTAAAGAATCCCAAAACGTATGGAAAGTTCATTTACCCAAAAAAGTTATTTGTTATTTGTAAATTTATTGCAAACTCTTATTCAAATTAAATAAATATTAATATAATTGTATTTCTGTATTGGTTTGTAACACACTTTTAGATATTATTTATTATGAATTTGCACTGCACTTGCGTTGTTGGCTTTAATCACAAAATTTCTTTTGTTATATTTATTGTGTACTTTACGCTAATTGAAGCTATAAACGCGTTGCAAAAACCAACTCTTTGCCAGTAAAAGCATGCCGACACAGAGAAACACAACTTGACCATCCGCATATAGATCCTTTGCACATTTTTTATTCTCTCTGTGCATTCTAAATGGTGATTGTGTGATTGTTCACAAATTTATAGACGTCTTTAATATGTGAAAATAATAATAATAATATATTTTGTACATATACAATCGCGCAATACATATACAAGGCCATCTACTAACGGTCCTTCAGCAATAGAAAAACAATAATTAATAAAATCTTCCCTTACAAAATATCAACAAAATAAAATGAAAGCAATAATACTATGGTTTCCTTCAATCGGGTAGAAGTTTTCGAATGTGTGAAATTAGCGGTTCTTGAGGCCTTTAGGAAATGAAGAAATGGGGTGGGACCTTTCTGAAGAACTCTTTGATAGATGTTATATTGCATATCGGATGATTAGTGAACAGTTTTAATGTTAGCTCATTATGTCTCATTTTATTTAATGTATGATTTTCATTCAAAACAGAATAGACAAACAGATATAATGTCATTTATATTAAATTCTAATAAAGAGACTATGCTATGCAAATATTGACGATGATAAGTTGCTACGCATTATTTAAATAGTGACATGTTAATATGTAATATATCAGTGAAAATTTATTAACATTGATTTAAGCAATGAATAATATTTTAATAGAAATCAACTCCAATGTAATTATTACTACATGCGTGTAATTGGATAATAGTAGTTTGGTGAATTATTGCCAAAGTTTCTAGGCGTAAGGACAGCTTGTGAACGCTGCAACCCAACGAACACATGCGCCAGCAAAATGCACCACACGCGACTTTAAACAATGTGTCTTTGTTGTAAGCGGAACTTTATGTTAAACTGCAACTTGCCAATGCAACAAATACAACATGGAAGTTGCAATTACTTGCATGCAGATAATTGTTTGCAGTTTGGTGAGAACTTAAATAATACTAATTTGACTGTCACAACAAACAGAACTCCAAACAATTACTTAATTTTGCTAAACTTTTATTAACAATTTGTGTATAAATTAAATTGTTTTCCTGAAGAACTCAAGAGTAGATTGTTTATTTAAATTAAAATTAGTTAATACAGAGGCAATTACAACCACAGCAAATTTATTTCCATGCAGAGTAAGTGAGAACACGCTGAAACCAAATGAAATGAACGGTGGTGGTGGCGGTAGAAATAGTACCTTGAGTGTCGAATAGCAATTTTCCTTTCCATTGCTTTCATGCGCTTGCATTTATAAGTTGCACTTGCAAGTGTCATACAGTTTAAAGCTGAGAAATTCGTGTGGAACCGCAAATTTTCTAGTGCACTGACCTCAAATTGCACATTTTACGGAAAGATGAAAATAAAAGATTTATTATTTATGTATATTTATAACATAAATTAATCATGGTAACATGCTTGTTTCTCAAAACATCAAATTTATAATAAAACATACTACAGAAATAATACCATAACCATCAAGAAAGAACAAAATCATATTTCAAGTGTTTTAGCATAAAAAATGATTGCATTTTGTTTGAGAAACGAGCGTGCAGGAAGTAATAAAGTTTACTTTGAATAACACACAACAAGCGAACTTCCGCGATACTCATACGAGAAACACTTAAGAAAACAAATGAAAGCGTGCGAAAGCTTTACTTTCTGAAAATTGCTGAAACTATTGTGGCTACAAGTGTCCGGACTAAGAAAACTTTTGATTGCTACAACTACATTTTCTGTGTTACTTGTAATTGATTTTCAAATAATAGATTTACAAATAAACGAGTTAAGAGTATTTTGAAAGGATAAATTACCAAACAAGCAACAATTCAGCAAAATAAAAACTTTTAACAGAAACAGAAACGTGTATGTGGTATAGACACATCATTTAAAGATATACATAAGAAACTTAAAGAAACTGTAGAAGCAATTATTAAATTAATAGATTAAATATTAATGTATTGAATCATATGCAGGCAATGTAGGCAACCTCTCATACACATTACCTAACCCTATTTTACAAAATAGAACATATTTGTTTTCTCGAGGTATGCATACTCAATCTTAAGTTTTCTACAAAGTAGATTTTCAATTTGCAATAAACTTGAACTGATTGTAAACGTTTGGGAAAAACGATGAAATGCGTCAGTAAATTATGAGGTTTGATGAACTCGTTAGTGACGGCGTGTCTGCTGTCGGATATAAAGATGTCATTTCTGCGCACATTACCCGTATCACATCGTCGCACTTGTTAAATATGTCGTATGGACGTGAGCGCATTCGTTTCAGTGTTTGTCACTCGCATAACAATGTTGACATGCAATGTCCGCCAGGTCAACCTCTAAAACGACACACGCATTCGCATTGTACATAAATCAGTTGCTGAACACCGCTCATGTTGCCAAAGATTAAGTTGATTTTTAATTATAACTTTCAATACCCAACAATATAATCTCCTAGAATTACAAATATAATTGCCTTTGTGCCAAGAGCCTTAGTTATAATTAGTTTTTTACAAGAAAATCTCCAAGGATTAGACTATTGACTTGCGTTGTTTGCTTAGGACGCATTTGCAGGAAAAATATAAAAAAGCAGCTGTAGTGAGAAAGACAAAATCGCACAAATGTAGAAACGTAAAATGAAATAAAACAATTATTTTACATTAACCAGAAACACGCATATTTCCTGACGTATTTTCTTCTTTTAAATTTTCTTGCCTTTTTGCACACAAGTGAGCAACGACAAAAAACCGACGGCATAAAAACGCAGAAACAATACGTGAAAAAGACGTGCAAGCAACTCGGAAAAACTTTACAAACTTGCCGAAAGTTGCAAAAGAGACAAGGCATAATAGAAACCGGAAGATATACGCTTGGCCTTTGCTGGCCGCGAGCAAGGTGCGGAAAACCGAGATTGATCCCGAGCGTCCGAGTTGGATTTTCACGCGGCGATGCACAAGAGGTTACGCACGTTCGCGCCCACTTTCCACGCTCCCATCAAATTCCGCCAGTGGAAAATTCAGCTCTGAATGGAATTACTGCACATTGGTTGTAATTTTTATCATTGGTAATGATAATAAAAACTTGGGAGAATCAGAGATAAAGCAAATAATTAATAGACCCAAAATGATAATGCGAGAATTGTGAATTGACGCAAAGTAATCGAGAAAATTCCCAAGTAGAGCACAGAAATAATCATGAAAGCAGTAAAAGTACTAAAAGAATCCAAAAGTCAGTCAAAAATAAAACCTTCTTAAATAAGGAACTCAGCAGCAATGTTTGAATCCGTTCGTGGAGCTCCAAAGAGCGATTATTCCTAGTTCCATAGCAATAATTCATCAACGCAGGCAATTTATCTGCAAGTCAATTTATTCGCCAGGCAATTCATCTATAAGCCAGCGCTGTGCGCACTCTCTGCCAACCCCCGCTAGAAGCCCAGACTGCGGCTGCAGGAAGATCTAGTGTGTCCCGGGCGTTTGCAGAGGATGGGAAAGTGGAAAGTCGTAATTTCATGGAGTGTCAGCAGACTGACTGGAAGACACCAATACTAACATCAGCTGAGCGATACCACCTCTATCACTAGTACTGAGAAAATTGCCAAAAGCTGTAGACTTACTAGCCGAACTGCTTAAGGCCAAGACTGAGGACTGACATTATGCAAATATTTGCCAAAGGAAGACACTGACATGTTACGGAATATATCAGAATTTAATATGGTGATGTTAATGCTAATCAAAGTGTATTAAAGTGTCTCAAGGAAGAATAATTTTAAATAAATTTCTAAGAATTTAAGACGTAAAAATACAAAGAACATAAATTAGTTTTGTAGACTACAATAGTTAATTAATTTTAAAATATTTGAGTTTGATATATGCAACTTTTAACACCATATCATTTTCATTAATTATAAACTTTTAGTACATTATCTTTTAAGTCTGCTTCCAACAGTTTTCATTTAAAACAGAAATTTTGAGCTCTAAAGCAGGATTCAAGAATACAATGGAATAATCACATAAAGCTTGTGTCTTCTTTCCTCCCAATCATCTTCAGTCTGCTAGTAGTAAAGTTAGAAAACTGTGTCTACAAGTTTGCGCCCTTTATTGCTTTGTTCAAATCAATGTTTCAATTGTTTCAAACCTCACAACTTACTGAAAACTATTTTCACTAAGACCCATCTCCCAAAAGCCTTTATTTAATATTTCTAGTAGTTTCATCTTTTAAAACAAAAGATTTTAAAAGGTAGTTAGTAAAGTCAGTACATTTTCAGCCAAATAAGAATGAAAACACGGATTTCCTCTCACCGTGACATCTCCATTGCGTTGATTTAACAGCACGTCCCGAACTTCTGATATTGTTTCGATTCTAAAAGCAAGCTATTCCAACTCTTCTCATAAATTTGATTCCAAAAGGTAGTCAAAGATTAAACTCTTTCAATCATGATGTTCTGGTAAACTTTTGTAATTCTATTCATTATCAAATTTTCTAGGAAATTAACTTAGACTTAACCTACAAAAGAACCTCATTATTTTCAACCATAATGCTTCTTCGCGTTTCTAGTTAGAGGACTAGTGCAAGTGCATCTGGTCGTATTTTAATCATCGTTTTACCAACAGTGCTTTCCTGGGAAGCAACTCACCTACATTGGACATGATCCAACATAATCCGCTTGTGCAACTCACACTGCTCTCTTGCGGAAACTGGCTCTCGACCAGAAGCTGTACATAGTCATAAAAGTACGAAATGTCCGCACACTCAACGCGCAGCTTTTGTCCGAGCCGCTATCTGACTGGAGTGGATATTATAATAGCGTTACCACACCGCGTGCCGCCCCCAGCTCAAGCAACAGAGAATTTTGTATATGCGTACCACACACGAATACATTTTTAATACCAGAGAATTTCTAGCATGTGAGCTCTGCTTGAACCGTACATTGTTTTAAGCATTGTGTTAATGTTTCAATCAAAGCTTGAATAGTTTTGGAAAAATCTAGATTACATTTCTCATTATGCCACAACTAAACCACTCGACGACAAACAAAAGCTTATTGTATGCTAACTGCTCTTGCGTTCTTAGGATGCGTGTGCTTGTTAGTAGTGCGTTTGCAACTCGTCGTTGTTGCCCGGAAATCGAATCGAACACTAAGGCTCACATTAAGGTTAATTATAATTCGATAAACTGCATGTTTAAACCGAGTTCAATACATTGAGAATTTATCTACTTAATCTACTTAAGCCGTAGGTTTTTGCATAAATAATCACACTGAAGGTTTACAATAATTCAAATTCAACTTTAAGAAAAATACAGGTGCAGAAAAGAGAGCGGGATTTAATTTAGCCTTGTGGTTGTGTTTACAAGACATTTCACTAATTAATAATTACCTGCATTAAGGCTATTAATATCGCAGACCATGCTTGGCAAATGAGTGTTGGAGTGGTGCGAGACGGCCGACTAATTAAGCGGGTGGTGCCCGTACACGTACTATAGGTAGGCAACTAATTATACGAATCAGTGGCTCAACACATTCTTTTGTCTTCTATTCCTGTTGTGTGCTTTTATTAAATATCTAATTACGGTAATACAATGTAATTTAAATTTTAACTGTTTGAAAAGTTGTTAAAGAAAACCGAGTTGAATATATTAAACGAATCTTGAAATACAATCTAAATTTGCTCCGCCATGGAGATTTGTGCTCGAAGGGTGAATTGAATTTAGCATTTAACTGATTCCCTTCGTTTACTATTCCATATAGTAAATCTTATTCGTTGGCACACTTTCCTGCTTTTTGACAATACGGCACCATTTCCTCTTTATTTCCCAAAATTAAAGAAATGCTGCCTAATGGTTTAGTGTCTTCAAGACAAGTTATCACAAATTAATCAAATGCATAAATTTATTATGTGTACAGACTATTTCTGTATATTTCAGACTTTGTCTCGCATCAATTGCAGCACATCGCATTTACCTGCAAAGATATAATATAACTGCAGCGACGGTTGTAAATTACTTTCCGTATTCTGTATTACACCATTCCCGGTTCTGTATTCCATCTTCGTTCGCATGTATTGCTATGCTGCCAACTTGTTCATTTCACGATTTCCACACTCAACATCCTGCCTCGCTCATACTTTCAATTGTCTTCCGCGCCTTGCTTAACGCGGCCGGTGCAAAACGTGTCAGACGAAAGTTTCATTAAATTACTGACTTAATCTATTCAATCATTCGTTGAAAATCGTTTAAAATCACAATTTAATTCAACTAAATCGTGTTAAAATAATGGCTAGACTCTAATAGATATAAAGTAAATAAGTGGAGATTTTATTTGCATAAAAGTTTGTTTGTTGCTAACTTTCAAGTTCAGAGATAGGCATAAACGGATGAAATGTATTTGCGGGCAAAGATTCAATTTAAAGTTAAAATAGCAGCAATCAAATTACTTTTATTGGATGATGAAATTTATTATTTTATTTTGTATTAATATTATTAGTATGGTTTGATAGAAATTAAGCCTTAAAACACAGTTTTAATTCGGTAAAATTAAACAAATAGAGGTTTAAGGTATGCAATCATACTAACATCTTAAAATATTCAAATTAATTTTTCAATTTAATGCTAAAATTATTCTACACCTTTTCACTTTAAATTTGTATTCTCCATATAACAATACCTGTTCTGGACGGTAATCGTAATAAAATAAACCGTAACAAATGATAAACACACAATTACTTGCGTACATAATTCGCCGCCTCCGCAACCACAACAACCCGCGATGACTATCGTCGTGCACGTCCAATTTGATCAGACCCACTGCGGGCAATATTTGTTATTAACTTCCATTTACCATCTGCGGTTTGTTTTGATAGAATGCACGGTTCTTGCCGTCTTCCTTCACTGTTGATACAGGAAATTAAATTTGGGATTTGTCCTCGTTATTTGTTTGTCATTGTCGCGCTTCTGTGTGCCAAGGAAATCTCTTTGGGGTTTAATCTGCCTGAATGTTGCTCTAAAATACCATACGGCATAAAATACTGTAGTGCATCATACCACTATTTATACATTCAACTGAACCGAGTGCCTTGGTCCCGCTGTAAAATAATAGAAGATTTGATACACTTGGATGAAGGATTGTGATGTTGGTAACATTGGGGAGGTTAGTGTCATAGTGGTAGCAATAGCACTCAGTCTTCCTGTAAGTCCACCAATTCCAAGCAACACCAAGTTGTTGGTATAATAATGCTGGTATTCATAGTTTTGCAAACCAGCAAACCTCGGCAAGTTGGGTATTTTATTAGGTCCGGTGGTGGCGACGTCGGGCGCGTTGTTTTACTGGTCGTGGTTATTTATCGTTCAAATTGCGCTTGCAAACCTGCGCCGCGTTGTGCGTTTTGGATGTAGTTTACTTGTAATTAACTTTGCTTAGGGAGTTTCCTTCGTCGACGTGGTGGTCGCCGCCGCCTCCTTAGAGAACGCGCGTTGTTGTTCTGCTTATTTAATTTAAATACGCCTTGTTTACGATGAGCGTTGGCACGTCCCGCTGAGACAATGCGTTTATAACCTGACATCTCAAAGCAATTCAGAGAATATCTCACAAAATTCGAAATAAGAAGAGATAAAGTTTTCAAAAATAAATTTACAATATATTAGATTGTTTGCAAGCAACTCTGTGACAATCTAATTTAATTCTACTGCGATGAAGTGATAATATATTTAGAAATGATGCGTGAAAGATAATTATAATAATGTAAAAACTATAAAATTATTAAATTATTATTTTTTGATTAAAATAATATTTTTCTCTCATATATTTATGCATAAAATTCAGCTTAAGATATGCAACCTTCTTAACGTTCTACTTTCTAAAAATTATGCAATATTAATATAAAGAATTGATATTTTAAATATAGTAAATAAATATTTGTTTAGTTTTTACACTAAGAAAAAAATATTACTTTCAAAATCATTAGGAAATTGTCAAAATGTCACATTTCAATGAGTTTTAACAATAGGCTTATTGTCAAATGAACCTTGCATGCACAGAACCCAATATGTAGGCAAATCTCTATGTACTCTCAGGTTTCCATTAAAAATTTGTACATTTTCGTTTAGGCCTATTTGCCCTAACAAAGCTAATTGTTTGCTCGAGCCTAAAACCCGAAAAGTTTTTTATCGGACAATTTTTTCATGAATACTTCGGAAAATTGAAAATTTTTAGCATGCTTGTTTGCATGTTTACCTGCAGCGAATGCGGTAAATTAAAAAGTAAAATTTAATCTGTCACAAAATAGTAAACTTTTATTTAAAATGAGTAAATTTTCGTATTTATCAAAGTGGTAGAATTAAGTGTAGAGTAATTAATTTTGTTTATTTTAACATTATCGCTGTTTTTGTTTGCTATAGAGTAGATCAATTGGATTTTTGTGGGATTTATTTACACACGGCAACAAGCAACCCATGTTACTCGTGAGTAGTTCGAATGCAAACGACACTTTAATGACCACTATATATAGATATATTTGATTACAAATGACTGCGTTTATATGTAATACATTAATTCAGATAATAAACAATGATTTATATTGTTACTTTTTATTTACTTCTTACAGGTGGATTAAGTTTAGTGGAATATGATATGCAACCAATCACACTTTAAAGTTCTAACAAATAAATTGAACACAACAGGAAACTGTGCATTTCTAAACGGAAATACTGATTTGTTAGCAACAACATTCCATTGCTTTGTTCCAAGAATTTAATTTCTTGCTTGCATTTAATTCCCGTCTCACGCTATCCTCACTGCAACCAATGACTAATGAGTTTGTGTGCTGCCATCGTCACGTGAGAGAAAATGCAAACAAACGTGCATGGAAAAACCGCCGCCATGTTGTACCTAAAACATCCACCAACAGTTCACCCGTCCACGCCACCGGCGGCGGCATTTAAACCGCGACACTGGCTCACGCCAGGACAAGTAACATGCCAGCGTATCAAAGTGCGAAATTACAAATTATTTTTGTCGTCGCTTGCGTGCTAATAGCAATAAATAACTTGTAATTAGTTAACTTTGTTAGCCGCATGATAAATCGTTGTAGTGACTAAACTTGAATGTCGGCTGAATTGCTCCATTCGCTTCGCGAAATTATTAAGCTATTTATTACGGCGGGCGGTTTTTGCCTAAGGGTGGCGTAATCAATGACGACGCACTGAAGCAAAGGTATACGGCGGAAAAACGCTATTGTGTTGAATTGTATCATGTTTACATGGTACGGCCGCCGACATTGTCAACGGCAAGAAATTCTAAGGGAGGGAAGAAGTAGAAAGGGCTTTTTTTATTAGGCAATAATATTATTCTTGCGTGCGGCATGTTGTTGCCTTTATCAATGAGAAATGTGAATATATTAGGCAAGGAAATTCAATTATAATTGGTAATCTATAACAAGGAAAAATTTAATTCAATATTAAGCACACAGTGGCTTACAAAGCGAGCAGTAATAATATGAGTATTAGGTTGATGTATTTTGTATCAACCTAATTTTTGTTTTTTTTTTTTTGTTTTTGGAGCGTACTGCAATCACGCCGATTACCAACACCTTACTTGACTATAGTTATTAGCAATTATTGGAACTGAATTCGGTGTAAATACATATCATATTGGATGTACCCTCAACAGGATATGAACCCGAACCCCAAAATATACACCTCGTTGTCACTGCTACAGTCAGACGGTTTACCAACTGAGCTACAACGCGGGGTCCTAATTATTTACGTTTATTTTTATAAAAAAATTTAATTTTTACTTTAGCAAAATAAATAAAAATTGTTGTAAATAGCTCAGTCAGCTAATTTAATAATTAAAATCATATATGACAGACTATAAATATTTACAGTATTGCATTTATAATATTTTATGAATTTTAACCAAATCTGCAAGGTTAAAATCGTATATTATTTAATTTTTACTTTAAAAAAAATAGATTTAGATTTTGTATCATAATACACAAAGTTTAATAACAAATTTTTCAAAAATTTTACAAAATATGGATGATTAAATAATAAATATATATTTTTAACAATAACTATTGTGTCTTCTTTAGTTTATATAATTTATTTTCTTTAAATCTATTGGACATCTATTAAATCACTATCAAGCAATTAAATATAATTCATTTTGTATTTTGATTAAGTTATTATTTTGATTGTGCGTTCAGTTAACAATTGCTTGCTGCAAAGCATTATTTAAAACATTTAAAATTATATCCTGAATTTTCCATCCCGCAATCTATCAACACGTAAATATTAATATCTTCTATCTGCATTTGGAACCACCTGATATACAAATAGAAATAAAACGACTGCGTAATGTTTTTCTAGTCCTGATTACACATTACGCACAACCTCTTAGAAATTACTCTCTACGCATAAGAATATTAAATACGCATTTTGCTACCACTGCTCGCATCAACACCCCAAAAGCGACAATCAAATAATTATAATATTCACGATTGCACGTCGTTGTAAATAATACATTAAACCTGCATCAGTAAACAACATTTGATAATGCTATTACAATATACAATAATCCCGGATTTGAATCGCGTATTTTCGAGCAAATAATTAAAATTTAGCTATGTGGTCCATCTAGATGTAATTGTAGGGTATTCAGGGAGGTGGCCAAGGTGTGGGGCTGCATACAACTACGAGGTCAAATGCAAATCTCTGTAATTAATGAATAATTAATTACACAAATCCCAGTTATGCATAGGTATTGTCGAGGTGGTCGTGTGTGGTTGATGATAGAATTTGTTTAAAATGAGACATACAATTTAGGCAGTTTAAATTCAAAATACTTGTGATTATTAGTTTATGACTTTTTGATTATTTGTTTTCTTCGTAATTAAAAACTTTGTATTGAAAACAGATTAAATAAATAAACGCCATTTTGTTGCATCCGCAATAAAATTTAAATAAATAGTTTAAAATACAGATAACTAAAAAATTCTGATACTGGTTACATTATAAACGTGCTTTATATTGAGTTAAAATGTAGCAATACTCTTTTAATTGCTCTGATCATGATTAATTCCATTGAAAACTAATAAAACTTTATTTAAAAGCTACTAGTGTTGCATAACAACACCAACTTCTAAAATGTTCTAAACCCATTAAACTTTTACTACCCTCGGTAAACTTCCATCAGTTCAGTTGAGTAAATGAGCTTACTGTATTGTAATTTGCACGTCTACGCACCACGCATCCGCCAAATTGAAGAAAATTTGACCCACCGCTCATGCTGGCGTCCTTCGCTTGATCTTTGGTAACTACTCGTTGCCCGTTTAAGCGCATAATGCCGCTTGTTAGAATTAAAGCGTGTGTGAAAACATCACCAATAAAGCAACCCTCTATCCCGCAGGTTTAATCCGTATGAAATCTACAGAAATTTCGATTGGACATACCTATTAACCCATACTGAAAGCTTTAATTAAAGCATCTATGCACTGTGCTGTGCTTTTCCCCTGCCTAATACCATTCTAGACTGGATGCATTCGTTTTTAACTTGCGCAGTTGTTAAACTAAGAGTTGTTAAAGGTTTTTTCTAATAGCATAGAAGAAAAATCGAGTGTTTCGCCGCTCGGACAATTTAGTTTTACGCGTTTTGCGCCTTGATGTGTTAACGTACAAAATAAAAAGTTTATTGTGACAGTAAAAACGTAGGAAGCGAATCTCCAATCATGGCTTTTTATAAAGTAAGAGGTGACTAAAAAAGCATCGTCATATTTTGCAATAAAAGAGGGGACGTATTTGGGAAAATAAATAAAGAAAGTAATGTGATGAAGAAATGACGAAGTGTCAAAGTGTCGCTAGAATCAGTTTTAGTTGCGTGGCAAAGTTCACGACTGTCAATATCAGATAGTCACTAGGGTGCAGATATTTCAATTTAATATTTGAGGAGGCATTAATTTAGATATTATATACAAAGACTTTTCCAAACTTAAATTAGTTTCAGATTCACAAAGAGGACTTTCAATATTTACCATGGCAAGTGACCTAGAAATGGAGAAATATTAGATATCCGCTAAATAAATAACTTAAACTTTAACTTATTGAAATTAAAAGATACCTAATTTATTCACTTTACTTGTATAATTTACTTAACAATTGTCTATGTTTTTTACCCTTTCAATTAA
>JAODIE010000005.1:1485782-1534617 GCA_027575565.1 Diploeciton nevermanni
AAAATACAAATCTAATATCACACCATCACTTGTAAGACGGTGATATCTTTCATTTTTCTTGAATAATAATTTGTGTAATTTTTCTAAAATAAATATCAAACGTCATTTAAATAATTTCACATTCACTGCGTTGTAAATTCTACAATTTGTGCATATCCACCCTATCTACAAACCAATTCCAAGTTTTGCTCCCACTTCGACTTTACGATAAAATCAGATTTCTATTTTTGCGCATAAACTTTTCAACAAGTTCGGTATTGTACACCTTTACACGAAACCGCGAAAGAGGTAGGGCTTTAGGGTATCCCCAAAAATAATCTAGGTCCTTTTGAGTCTCACATAACTTAGGACCTGGCCAAGGTGTCAAGTGTTAAGAGATTTCGAAAGAGGAGTACCAAATAATCACAGCAGATCACATTTCTAACACAAATGTTATTTCAGATTTGAACATGAGATACATTTTTAGAGAAAATAAGATATTAGTTATAATCAGGTTATTGCCTTAATATAGGCATTCTACTTGTCGCGTGGAATACATTTAAAGTTGCCTCCTCGACGCACACATGTGATCAGATTAGGTTAAACACGTCGTGTTTAGCATGCCAAATAGGATGTAAGGTCGGCAAGATGGGTGTTATTATCGTGTTTACCTGCATAATTCGCTCAGGTGTGTAAGGAGCGCGCCTTTCCGGCGGCTGACAGCAGCAAAACAACAAGCACTAATCTATGCGAGCATCCGACTTCCGGCGACTTCCTGTCCGATTCGGAAGTGCCAAACGGCAGGAGATCCTGCACACTCTATCAGCAAGTATCAATATCACTCAATTTTCACAACATACTACACTTATCATCATTTTAGTATTCTTAGATAAAAACATTTGTTTATGTAATTTATTTTCTTGTTATCAAATAGCACCAGTTTTCTTCTTTAAATTTGATTGAGCCAGTTTTTGTTTTGTTTACATTCTAAAACATTTTTGGTATATTTGAGTTTTGGCGTACCGGAGAACATTGTTTATAAAGTTTCCGTCTCACTACTCACGTCTGTGAACATTATAAAAAGTGTAAACACTTTTGATCGTGGTCAAGATTCGCCACGCACAAAAATCCAACGTTAACCCACTTTGCACTTTTGCCTTAATTTTCATGCCAATCAATTAGGTGTTTTGGTGTTTTAAATGTGCGCTGGTGATAGGTATGATTTCATGGTTTTCCGCAGGGGGCGTAGATTTTTTCCACACACGCACTCGATGCTCTCGTGTACCGACGGCCGGCGCGGAGAGGGCTGCAGGGGCCCACCTTTCGCGAGATCGTCTCGACGCGCGTGCACCTACTGCCCCGGGATCGACGCCCGACGTCGCTGCCGCCCGCAGCACTGAACGCTTCGCAGCGCCGCCGCGTTGAGCGCTGCCTGCCGTGCCCGTTTCCACGCAAAAATCGTTACTGTTTGCGCAAGGACACTGCGAGCACACTACCGCCACCACCGCCGTGCATGCACTCCTTACGCGGATGCTGGGATGCATACACGCCCGATGAATTACAACATACTTAACACAATTATTATTAATTCTATTAGCAATATTTATTGTAGATAAATTAACTTGGTTTTGCAATAACCTCAACACACAAGTGCAACATGGGTTACAAACTCCAAGCACGCTACGTAACTTTTGATTATAAAAACATTTCATAATTAATTTGATGCACGTGCATTTTTTGCACGTGGTGCAATTTTCGTCCAGCACCGACTCGGGCACTTCAGTTCTCTGTTGCAACCTGCTCTAGAAAATAGACATTATCATCCCATGTTTGCATGTATCATCCCTATTTCCGGTCTCTTCTTCGTTTTGCTTGCATTATATAAACTATATCGCATGCCTCACACGCAGAAAGAGACGGACAAACACGCGAATTTACATTTTGCGAACATTAATCAACGCGGCTCGTAAAAATGATGGGAACAATTCCGTTCGCTGGCTGAGGTAACAGCGTGTTTAAAAAGTTAGCTAGATTTTATTGTCTAGCGACTTTTCCGGAATTATGCCTTCCGTCGCGGATGGGATGAGAAGGATGTCAGGAACTATTAACTCGCGAGCCAATGTGGCAGAAATATATTTAATCACGTAAACAACATGTTAAACTTGTTTCTGTTTTATAAATTCAAAATCAGCGTGGATTTATTGCTCATATTGGATTTTATTTTGGAAAGTTTTTTTGGAGAATTTTTCACATAGAATTGCAAATTAAAACATCAATAGAAACCTGAAAATTATGTTCTAACTAACAAAAACATATTCTTAAATGCATCTGAATTAAATCACTTTTTCTAAATTTTGTTTTATTAGTATTATTACAGATGTCCTTCTCAAAAACCCACCCAGGTGTCTCTTACATGGTCTAAAATAAAATCCCAACCTTTACCCTCCAAACGTCACTCTAGTTTCTCTTCATAGCGAACAAATCTTTCGCCTTTTACTAAAGATTTCCGTGGAGAGGAACATCTCAAATGAGTCTGTAAAAATTTTTCCAAGGGCTTGACAAACAATTTTGTCAGGCCATCTAAGATATCGAAACAAAGTTTATCCCTGCCTTAAAAAGATCTTGTTTATTAACATTAATCACTTCCTATCAGTTTACAAAGTTTAATTTAATTCTTTTCACCAAACTATTATTGTTATTCCCAGATCCAATAAAGATAGCAATCACGTAATTATGCAATTAATTGTTTGTTGTTGTAATTGCACTCAATTCCAGCACGAATTATCATACATCAAACCAACATAAATGTCGTGTAGCGTACTGTCCACGTCAATATCTCATCGATCTTGCGCAGGATTACTCTACATCGCATTAAACTCCACATCCGTGCGTCCTGCTGTCCTCCACCCTGCTCACTGTAATAACATTGTGCATCAATAATAAATTGCGAGCAATGAGTGTGCATATTGTTGAGCGAGACCTGTCCGCTGTCTATTCGGAAACAATCCGCAGCTTAGCAGTGCCCCTTAATCCCTGAAAATGTTTATAATGCAGGACGCACGCTGGAGAATGCAAAGTCGGTGCGGTTGATGGAGGTGGTCCACTGGGGAAAAACACCCGATGGATTCTGTGGAGCGGTATTGCGGTTGTTTATAGCGACGCCACAGGCGGAGAGTTTTGGGTCTCTGGTTAGTTGGTCAGGCGACTGGTGTCGGTTGGGGGCGGCTATGTCAAAGCACAATCTCGTTTCTTAATTAAATTACTACCATTTTCATAAAATTTAAGCTGCAAATATGTACGCGGGTGGGTTTTAGAGCTGTCAGAGAAGCTGGGTACTTTGCACAATCAGGGCATGGTATAATTTTTGTTGGGCGTTTTTTAGTTTGCTTTGTTCAGTGCATTTTCATGTAAAATTTAAAGAACATTTTTCAAGATTTGCAGACAATTTTAAAGATTATTTATACAAGTAATGTGCATTTTAAACAAAAAATGTTTATTTAAGAAATTTGAAAAAGATTATAGCTTTTGAAATGCGTCAACAGTATTTTATATTAACAATTTGTTTAAAAATATTCATTTCAACGGTATATGTGTTGCCCTCTACACTACAATAATAGTTCCTAATGTAAATTATAATGTGACTTGAATAAATAAATCCTAGTTGGCGGTACTTGTATTTTCTTTCATTTTAAAAATAACAAACAATATTATTTTATATCATCATATAATATTAATGCAAACAAATTACATATCTATTAACACCATTTATATCAAATTTTATAAATTATACGCGTGTAAAATATTAATTAGTTAAATATATCTGATTTTCCTGGTGTCGCCTTGTTACCATTCCCTAACCTTGTGAAAAACACATCGCGCTGTGGTCTGTTTTCAATAAAATTTTGGGTTTCTAAAGTTCATTTAAACAGTAAAGGAATAAAAACATAGTTATAATATGGTTGTCGACAAGAAAGGTTTCAGTGATGATAGTTCAGACGATGACACAGTCCCTGACAACGACAACCTCTCCGATTCCGACTCTGATTCAGATGATTCCAGCTCTGATGATGGTGTTGAACCTACAAACTTAACAGCAGCTAGTGCAAACGAATCCGACCACAAAAGTGACGATGAAGAAGACAAAGATGAAGAGGAAGATGAAGTATTGAAAGCTATTCGACGGGAAAACACCAAAGAAAGAGATCATCCTCCAGCAATCAAATGTGAAGATCACATAGTTGACATTTCATTTCATCCAAATGAAAACATTCTTGGAGTAGCTTTCATTACTGGGGATGTATTGTTATATAAATATACTAATGATGAGAATACTTTAGTAGAAACACTAGAGCTTCATACAGAAGCTTGTCGAGATATTGAATTCAGTGAAGATGGTACTGTTATATTTTCCACTTCTAAGGACAAATGTATTTTATTGTCAGATGTACAGAGTGGGAAGTTGAAGAGGTGTTATGAGAATGCACATGCACATCCCATTTATTGTTTGAGTGTTTTGGATGAGAATCTGTTTGCCACAGGTCTGTGGAGTTTGTTTTTCTTTTGTATCCAATGCTACCTTTGATATTACTTACAGGAGATGATGAAGGCATTGTTAAATTATGGGATTCCAGAGATAAATCAGACCAACCTGTTTTAAAATACCACAAAAACACAGACTACATTAGTGATATCATCACAGAGGAAGCTAAACAATATTTAATTTGTTCAGGGGGTGATGGTATATTGACAGCATATGACTTACAAGCAAGGTCAATTTAAAGATATTAAAAAGTGTTTGTTTCTAAATATTTGTTTCTTTTTACAGAAAGTTTTTGATGCAGTCTGAGGACACTGAGGACGAATTAACTTGTCTTGGACTTTTCCGCGATGATACAAAACTATTGGCTGGTTCAACAAAAGGTCGTCTTTTCTTATACAACTGGAATGAGTTTGGTCTACACAATGACATGTTCCCGGGCCCAAAAGCTGCAATCAATTCAATGATCCCCATCACTGAAAACATTGTTGTCACTGCTTGTGAAGATGGCGTTTTAAGAGCGTCACATTTGTTTCCGCATCGTCATTTGGGTATTTATCTTGGCATACTTATAAAAACAATTGATAATCATTTTGTCTATGATTTATTGCAGGTATTGTTGGGCAACATGACTTATCTGTGGACCGAGTAGACATCTGTAACAACGGTCAATTCATTGCATCTTGCAGTGATGACAATGACATCAAATTCTGGAACATTCAATATTTTGAAGACTTCGAAAAAGTGTCACAAAAGCACAACAAAAATAACAAGAAACGCGAAATGGAGTTCAATCTACCATCGTCTAAGCGGCAAAACGTTGCTGACTTCTTTAGCGATTTATAGTATTTGGTTTTACGCAATAATTAGTTGTATTTTAGTCCAATTAATTAAATGCATTGGCAATTCGGAAGTTTTTTTGGGTAGGCTTTGTGTACGTAATTTAAAGGGCCAAAGTGTGCTATGCAATAATTGTCTATTAGAGTGACAACATTTAAAACTGTCGTTACAATGAAAAAAATCCAGTATGCAGAATATGGTTGAGACCCATTGTAAAGGCATTTAATTTGGGTTGCGATAAACTGACGATACTCACAAAGTCTTGACTTGCATACGATTTGCATATTGTAAGTGTCATTAATTTAGTATCTAATTATTTGTCTTAAAATTTCAACTGTGTAGAACTTACGATTGGTGGACGCAAATAACTGCATTTCGGGGCATATGTTACGCCTTTGAACAAAGCATATGAATTACGGGAAATGCAAACGGCAGCTGAATCTGAAATAAAATCGGTAATGGCGGACGTCGAAGACTATGCCAATCTCTCAAAATACATATTAGAAACCGCTCAGCAACATGAGAATGCCTGTAAAGTTCAAAATGATATCAAACAAGAAGAGCAACTTGCTGCTATCGCTACAATTGACGAAAGTCAACTTCCCCAACCTGAAACTACTCATATAGAACTTGAAGCAGCTAACGTTTTGGTACCTATGAAACTTAACAATACTCTAAATTTCCATGTCTTACATCCACGCCCGATGAAGAAAATACTAGTGAGTCGTGGCTTTAACGTCTTGCCGGGTTCAACTTCGCGTGAAGTACCTTGTAAAACAATTACTCATGGTAGAATGTGTCATATTTGTTTTCGGCAATATCCAAATCGCACATGTTTATTAAGTCACATCCGTTCGGTGCATCACCAACCGGGAAAAGCAAAAGTAGAAAAACAAAACATGCTACAGAAAAAATTACAACTTCTTACCACCGAGGAGATGCGCACTCTTCATACAGAAGTGGCCAAGAAATGCGAAGAAATCGATTGTAACGCGTGTAAAATCACATTACGATGTTGTCACGAGTTACAATATCATATGGCAGCAATTCATAAGCATTGCAAAATGAGTAACGTTAATTTTAATGTTCATTGCAATCTTTGCGAAACGTCAATTGGACATCGGTACCTTGAACAGCATCTTAAAGCACATGAATTGCCTGCGATGGTCTGCAATGAAAGTATCGTTATTACTGAAGTTGAGAAATTTGAAGATCATGAAATGATGCAGGAAGTGGTCGGCACCGTTGAATTAGAAAAAGAAGTGGCGTTGAATGAGTATTGGCAATGTCACGAGTGTAAAGTTCTATTTAGAAGTGATGAGGGATCACTTGATGAACACCTTAAAATTCATCATAATTTATAAGGAAAAAAATGTATGGCTGTCCAATTTCATGTAAACTACTCAAGTAATTTATTACCAGTTTAACTCGATCGCAATTGTTTAAACAATTGGGAAATGTTTGTTCTTTTTCAACTTTTTCCAAAACTCACTTTGGAAAACAGCATTTTCCGGACGCCCTGATAAGTTAGATGTAATTTCTTAACGACAGATGATTGAATGAATTGAGATTTCATTTTAGGTCATTTACCATTTCTCCATGTTCCTATCGAAAATGTCCTAGAGCCGGGTCGGAAGTCTGTTGTTTTGCAGCAGTTAGGATTAATACGCGAAAGAAAACACCGTTAAAGGAAAGACTTATATCACAACTGTTTTACCGAATAACATATACAAGCATTCATACGCATGTTCAATCGATTTGCTTTAAGCTATTTAACAGGAAGTACATGTGAATCTTCCGAGCGTGCAACTGTTTCTGATAAGTGTGGTGTAAACTTATCGCAATAGTTGCACCGAATGAAAACAATATCAAACCGTTTATCCCATTTTATACTGAAATGGTGGTAAAAACTTGTTCATATGTTAGTTTTCGTTATGCTGATATATGTTTACTTTAGCACATACTAAATGTGTTTTAACACAGACGGTTTTCGGCTTGCTGCCTTCTGTGCGCGTTTTTTTTTGTTGGTTATTTGAAAAGTTGTGGTGGTTCATTGTTTCCTTGGTCGGGAATAGGTGTATTGAGGATTAAGTTATTAATTGTAAAGGGGTTTGCGGATTGTTTCGAAGTGTGACTGGGTATGTTCAGAGTTTTTTAGTTTGCTTTTCTAAAGTTGAATGTTTTCTATTATCCAATTATTTATTGTCCGATTTTAATACTGTCAATGTTTTATTTATGTTATTGTCTGCATGTGAATGTTTAATTAGGTGGTTAGCAAATGAGGAATAATTCCCTGTATAAATTGATGGACAGGAGTTGCATGTTAATTTAAATATATACCGCTGGATTTGTAGATATTTGAAGGATTTAGTGTTTTTTTTTTTTTTTAATTTGTTTGACAATTTTGTTGTTAGTACGAAAGGCAGCTACCCAACTATTTAAACAACGAGAATACAACCCTTAAACTATCGGCATATAATTAACAAATTACTCTGGCAAAATTAGGGCGCGTGCGGACTGAAATTCTATACCGCATGTTTTATAAGTAAAGATGATATTAAAACGCAAAACTAGACAGTCCCATCAACACTTACTGACTGAATAGTAGTAACACAATAAATTTGTGAAAAAATATAATAAAAATTATACACCTCATTAGTACCTTATTACTTGATATATGCAATTAAAGATACATTATAAAGTGCTTAACAATCACCTACTAGTCTTAATAAAATGATATTCATTTATGTAACATTACAATGATACATCATATAAAAATACACCCAAGCCCCAAAGCATTTAAAACGTTGAACGTATTTAAGCAGCAATCTTCCTAACCATGTAGTTAAGAATTCCACCGTTTTTGTAATAAAGAAGATCGACTTCGGTATCGAAACGCAACAACACATCAAATTGTTTTCCGGAATCCGTTGAGACTGCAATGTGTTGACCTGGTTTTAAATCACTAGGGAGTGTAATGTTATATGCTTCCTTTCCGGTAAGTCCTAGCGATTCTGCACTTTGGCCAGCAAAAAATTGCAGGGGGACGATACCCATTCCAACGAGATTGGAGCGATGAATACGTTCAAATGATTCGGCGATAACTGCTTTAATACCCTGTCAAAGAAATTAGATGAATTTAATTTGCAAATGAAAGCTTTGATATTAAACTTACCAAAAGGAATGGCCCTTTTGCAGCCCAATCACGACTAGAACCAGATCCATAATCTTTTCCACAAATCAAAATCAACGTGGTATTTGATTGTTTGTACCTCTGTGCGCAATCAAATACATCCATTTCTTCTCCACTGGGTAGATGAATAGTTTTAGGGCCTGGTTTGCCCATGAATTTGTTTACTAAGCGGATGTTGGCAAAAGTACCACGTGCCATAACATCGTCATTGCCACGACGTGACCCATAAGAATTGAAGTCCTTCGGTGTCAACTTCCGCTCTGCCAAATATCTCGCTGCTGGAGATGTCCTGCCAATGCTACCAGCTGGACTAATATGATCGGTTGTTACGGAATCTCCCAAAAACAATAAAACTTTAGCGTTGGTGATCGGTGCCACTTGCGGTAAATCTTTTGTCATCCCATCAAAGAATGGCGGACGCTTAATATAAGTGGACTCGCTAGACCACGGATACAATTTACCCATTGGAGCATTCAAACCCTGCCAAGATTCCGAACCTTTCTCGATCTTAGCATACACTTCTTTAAACATGACTGGAATGACATGCTTCTGTTCAACAGCCTGAATCTGAGATCTTGTCGGCCAGATATCTCGCAAGAAAACTTTGGTCCCATCGGGTTTGACTCCCAGTGGCTCAGTTTCAAAATCAATGCTAACAGTGCCAGCAATTGCATAGGCAATAACTAAGAGAGGACTAGCGAGATAGTTGGCTCTGGTATTAGGATGAATTCTTCCTTCAAAGTTACGATTACCACTCAGAACACCGCAACAAACTAAATCATTGGATTCAATAGCATTAGCAATATTTTCATCAATGCTACCAGAATTTCCGATACAAGTCATACATCCATAGCCCACTATATCAAACCCTAACTTTTCCAAAGATGGAATTACGCCCGATTCTTGCAGGTAGTAAGTAACAACGCCAGAACCAGGTGATAAACTTGTTTTGATATATGGAGCTACCGTGAGACCAGCTTCCACAGCATTTTTAGCCAAAAGGCCAGCGCCCAACATAACACTGGGATTACTTGTGTTTGTACAAGAGGTGATTGCGGCAATTATTACGCTGCCATGGGTGATAGAATATTGCTTGTCATCATACATAAACTTGGCAGCTGTTTGGAGTTTATTGGGTTGGATGCCAAAACCTTTAAAGCTGACCTGTGATAGAAAAAGAAAATACATTGAAAAGCTGCATATTGCATTAGGAAATTCAAAATGTACAAAACTTAATTTTTTTCTAATATTTCATAATCGACTTCAATTCATAATACCAAACAATAGTTAAGGAGTAATTTACTGTATGATATATTACATCAAAAATCAAAGAAATTTAAAACATTTATCTATCTCTGCTATTATGCATTGAAACAGTCATTAACATGCAATTACAGACAAATAATGCGGTTAACCCAGTGGGCACGCGCAACAATTGCCACTCGAAGGAACCACTTAAGTAGCTTAGTCTGTGCACCGATGTGCCTAATGCGTCTATGAATAGGCCTAATAAGAGCAAATGTGCAACGCAAATCCTAATATCTGGTTTGTAATAACCATTAGCCAAATTCACATCGATTGAAGGGCTAATGTTTCTTGCAATAGAGTGGGGTTGAAGAAATCCAAAATAAATAGCTAGGTAATATTCGGAAAAAGCATCATTCACTTCACATCCTTTCTCCAACTACATTAGTTTCAAGTTAAAGTGGTATAGTGCATTGTTTCCAAGGGTAAGTCAGCAATTCAACTAAAGTTTTGCGAATGCAATGTCTTGTCATATTCTTCTTTGGTGATCTAACTATATGAGTGCCGTTTCGATGATCATAAAGCTAGATTCAGCAAAGGAAAATGTGTTAGTGGCAAATCAACACTTCAACTTTTTTTTCTTTCTATATTTCATCTTTAAACTACTATTTTTCTTTTCGGGTGTCTAAGGAACTATCGGTGTGATGTGTGTATTTTTTGCTTTTGCCGATATCATATCACAGCCCATAGTTTTTTTGCCATACGAATTGAAACACGCAACAGATAATTTATCAATTTGCAAACAAAATGTTTTACAGTTTAATGCAATTTGAAATATCAGTGGACACACTCGGCACAGTTATGTAATTTTGTACCATCACTGGGTTGAGTTTGTCACCTGAAGTTTCATATATTCAACAACTATACTTTATAGGCAATTGCAACCAAAACATAAGATGAAACAGTTTGGGTGATTTCTGCTACAGTGTTGTTGGCTTAAGTTACATCACCGGGTGAAAATCATCCAAATATTTCTCTAGATTCAACATTAAATAAGCATACCTTATTCGCTAAGCAGTTAGCAAAATCTTCCTTCATCTCCGACACTGAAACTCGATCGTTGGGACGTTTTGGTCCACTGACAGAAGACACAACAGTAGAGAGATCCAAACTCACTGTCTGTGAGAATACTGGATCAGTATCTGAATTGCCGTAGTCACGAAGTTGACGTGAAGCACGAAGATAGGCCTCAATTAGTTTAATTTGATCTTCAGAGCGATCTAAAATTATTTACACATATAAAACATACCTGAAATTATAAGAAATCAATCCAACTAACTTGTTTGTCTTAAATATTTCAAAGACATTTCGTCTACGGGGAAGAAACCAACTGTTGCACCATATTCCGGACACATATTGGCAATAGTTGCACGATCAGCAATTGAAAGAGCTTCAACACCAGGTCCATAAAACTCGACAAACTTTCCTACTACACCAAGTTGACGCAGGTTCTACAAGAAAAAAACAGTAATAGCACACAATTAAAACCAATCTGGTAGTTGTAGTTTGTATACCTTTGTAATAGTCAATACCAAATCAGTTGATGTAACATATTGATTTAATGTTCCATACAGTCTGTAACCCACAACTTGAGGTAACAACATACTGATAGCTTGACCCAACATGACAGCTTCCGCTTCAATACCGCCAACACCCCATCCAACTACACCTAGGCCATTAATCATTGTGGTGTGAGAATCGGTTCCCACAACAGTATCAGGATAAAGAAGAGAATTTTCTTCACCAGAGAAAACAACACGCGCCAAATACTCTAAATTGACTTGATGAACAATACCACTTCCAGGTGGCACAATCAGCATGTTGTTGAAAGCCTTAGCTCCCCATTTCAAGAACATAAAACGTTCTTTGTTCCTCTCAAATTCCAGATCTTGATTTTTCTGGAGAGCATCAGCAGACCTTACAAAGTCAACTTGTACTGAATGATCAATAACTAAATCTGCTGGGCAAATTGGATTGATCTTCTCTGGATCACCATGTAGACTCTTTACAGCATCTCTCATTGCCGCAAAATCAACTACGGCAGGTACACCAGTAAAATCCTAAATAACAAAAGATATATTAATATTTTTACAGTCTTATGTTTAAAATTAAGTATATCTTTACCTGCAGAATAACTCTAGAAGGTTTAAATGCAACTTCAATTCCATCTTCCTTAGCCTGATTTGTCTCCCAGTTAAGAATATTCTCCACATCTTTAGTTGTTACTTGAAAGTTGTCACAGTTTCGCACAGCTGATTCCAGGAGTGTTCTGATTGAGTATGGCAACTTATCTGCATTAATAAGGAAAGAATGGTTTGTCATGTTAGTACATGGAGAGCCTAATAATGTCTACTTGATAAACATCCATAAGCGATAAAACTTACCGTATTGGGCACCCAGGGCCGCAAGATCAAAGTATCTATATGTTTTTCCATTTACCTGAACACTCCTCAGGAGGTTATTGTATGGATTTGTGTCTGAAAATAGAATCCTTTGCATTTACTCTTAAATCATTAGAGAACAAAAGAACGATGATAATGAAATGCTGATATTAGTGTTAATTGTTAATTTTAAGTGATTAATTGAGAATAGTTACCGGCCATGGTGTTGGATTGAGATGTCACGTACACACCGCGCGGAATACAACTGCGAGAGTGGATTGAATGACTGGTTGAAAGCGGCGCACGTAAATACAAAACTACGTAGATCGTGGAACGTGATGTACTTACAATATGACCACAAAACCGAATACAACCACACTGACAATTATCAAAAGAATTAGAATGTTTTTTTTTTCAGATAAAGACAAGTTGTTAATGAATGAAGTTGACTTCTTGTTTTTAATCGTGTCTGCATGTGAAGTGAAAGTAAAAGGAAAATCTCAGTGGGAGGAAGATATTTTTATTTGTTCCCACTTTATGTTTGAATTGCTTGCATTCGATGATGAGAAAAACTTTTATGCTTATAAAATGCTTAGTTTAAATTATTGGCAGTGTTTCAAATAATCCAAGTTAGAAAAATGTTTTAAAAGTAAATTGAAACGCATTGAATATACAATCATTTTGTGGTTAACATTTGACCCCAACGTTTTGATTTCTCAGACAGTTATACCCCAATTATATTGGCTGCATTAATAATAAACATTTGCTTCGTGAAGTCAGGCTATGAACCTTTGCTTTTCCCCGAGTTAGTTATTTAGTACCAAACACCAACGGTACTTCTTTATTATTATCATTTATGCTATCACACTTTACGATTAGCATTGTTTGTTTATATGTACTGATTTTTACACATCCTTGAACTTTAGTCGACGAATAAATTTTGTGTTAGACATTAATTTCCAAGTTCATTAGGCAGCATTAAGCACATTAAGTTTAAAATCGGTTTATTTAAAATGTTTTTCCAAAATGCGTTTGTTAAATTAATATTTGTTAATTTAAGGCGTTTCTTAATATACGTATTTTTTGTCAAACAGTATTTCTACGGTTTCGAGCCCCACAATAATTTTACTTAAATTTACTTGTGTTGTTAGACAACTCATTATACACCAAAAACAGTAACAGTATTTAAATTCTGTCGCATGCCAATAGTTTCCTAATAAAGTAGCAATATTTATGAATATATTAAGCAACCTTCATAATATGTAAATAATTACAGTGATAGTAATTCCTTCGTTGGCATTGTTGGAATGTCGTCTCTATGATGAGTGTTTTTATTCATTGCATTCACTGCACATGAGCAAGCTTTTGTTTGAAGTTGTTGATAAAGTCAACTCGCGTGAGTAATGCTTAATGCTGATGAACATTTCCGCGGCTCGCGCGTTGATTAAGCGAAAAAACGCAGTTTATAAACACTCGTAATTCCAATGGAACAATAATCCATGCGCGACAAGAGTATTGTGCGATGACGACATAAGTTTTACGAGCTGACAACTTCCAGTTGTTAGTCACGAAGAAAACTCACTCGTCTGTGCACGCAATATTGAACAAAAGCGGACCAAATTTAAAGAATTCAACATTATTAAGAACAAACGTAGGAGTGCATAATAAATTCTTAAGTGATAAAGTGACAAACTAAGAGGATCTTTGTTTAGATTAGTTTCAAGAAGTTGAAAGTCTGAGATAATGAAGAAACTCTAAAAACGATGCAGTGCAGTGCAGTGTGAAATATTTGCTTAATTTTGTGATAATACAATTAAATTTTTATTTTAACTTGGAATTTACGCATCGTTTCGCACTGGAAATAATTGCGATAAGATAAGAAGGATCTATTGCGGTCTGATACCGAGCATTATCTCAAAATTTTTATCGCTCTACCACAGTTTAAACAAAACTACTTAAACGACGCTGACGTTTCAAATAGAATGGTCGGTTGCATGGAAAATCGATTATTCTAATGATGGGTGTGTAACAGAAATTAGATTCCTACAAAAATGGGGTGAGTTAAAAACACATTACCAGATTAATACAAATTAATATGGCTTTGGTATCATAGTTCAAAAACACATGGGAAAGTACCAGTGAAAGTCACAATTGTAGGAGATGGTCACGTTGGGAAAACGTGTTTGTTGGAAGTGTACGTGAAGAAAGAATTTCCTAAGAGATACGTACCAACAGTGTAAGACAAATTTTATTTAAATATTGCGTAGTAATGAAATGGCACAAATTTTAGATTTGAAAACTACGCAGAAGAGTTGACAATTGATGGGGTTGAATATGATGTCAAGTTGTGGGACACAGCAGGGCAGGAAGACTATGAAAGGTTGCGTCCACTAAGTTATAACTTCGTAAGTAATTTTAAAATGTTACCCTAAAATTACCTAACAACATTTGCTTTTCGCAGACAAGTTGTTTTCTTATCTGCTACTCAATAGCCTCACGCGACTCGTACGAAAACGTCCGGAGTAAGTGGGCACCGGAAGTAAGACATTACAGACCAAATACGCCCATCATTCTAGTTGGTAACTATCTAATATATATTTAAATGCTCACACATCATAAATGTAAATTTCCAATGTATTGCGTTGTTTTCCAGGAACCAAAATTGATCTACGAAAAATAGAAGACCCCAATGAACCTTTACTCTCAACAAAAGAAGGCCACAAAATGAAGAAACGCATCAAAGCCGCTATGTTCTTGGAATGCTCTGCGTTGGAAAATGAAGGAATTGATCGTGTAATCCATGCTGCTGTCATTTTAAACCGACCTAATCCACCCCCAGATCAAAAAAACTGCACTATACTCTGAAACCTCTATCAAACTCGACTGTCTCAAGGGACTCAATAAAATTGTTGTCAATTATTTACACTATTTATCAACAAAAATAAATATATATTATTATTTACTTTAGCCCATCTATTTTATCACGAAACTCGCTGTATTCCTAGCGAATCTACAATCAACCGCAATCAATTTGTGACTAGGCTCTAACATAGTCAAATTGAGCGATAGTGTGATAGATAAGAAAACAATCGATGACGAAATCAACACGTATCTTTAGTTTATGTCGACCACATGCGCTGTGAACGTCGAGGTGATATCAGCCTATGTTTGCTGGTAATGGGTGTGACCACTTAATTTGGATTTAATTTGTTTTAACAAAGGTTTGTAGTTTACATATTAACACTCAGATCTATTTTTTAAGCGGAGTTTCCTCTTTTGAGAAGTGATAATATAAGAGGTAGACTTAGTGTAATTGTTATTACTTTCAGGACTAAAAAATGGCACCTCCTTTGAAAGTGACAGTCGTGGGCGATGGAGCTGTTGGGAAAACATGCATCCTCTTGGTTTATACAACAGGAGAATTTCCAATGAGATATATTCCTACAGTGTACGCAATTGTGAATTAGATTTGAAATTAGACACAACAAGTATTCAAATTGAATCTAATTGAGGCATGTTTTAGGTTTGATAATTATGTTGCTAATGTGCAACTAAATGGCGTTGATTATCAGGTTAAATTATGGGATACAGCAGGTCAGGAAGACTATGAACGTCTCTTACCTTTAAGTTATACATCTGTAAGTCTTCAATCATTTGACTGTCGGTTATTGTAAATTGTGTGTTTTTAGACAAGTTGTTTTCTTGTTTGCTTCTCAATCTCATCTACTGCTTCTTATGAAAACATCAAAAGCAAATGGGTGCCATCCGTAAGACATCACATGCCTAATACTCCAATTATTCTTGTCGGTAATATCTCAAGAAATAACTTTTAGCATCGAGAGAGATTAAGTGTATTTTGTATTATTCTAGGGACTAAATCAGATTTACGCAAAGAAGAAGATCCAAATAAGCCATTCATTTCTGAAAAAGACGGACTCAAGATGAAGAAAGCCATCAAAGCTGTAGAATACATGGAATGTTCAGCATTGAACAATGAAGGTATTACTGAGATCATACATGCTGCCATCAGGCACAGTAAGGTCTATAAACCGCCCACGCTGAGAAAGACAAGAAATTGTTCGATTCTCTAACATTTAAACATTGCTCGTTGAAAATGTACTTTATAAAAGGGCGTTTATGTATGTTTATGTATAAGTTTATGTACATTATTTATGTTTAATAAGCATAATAAATTTTATTGCAATAAAAAATTCAATTCTATATTTAATCCCATTATTGCTTATCTAGTATTTGTTTTCGTCACTAATATTTGATTAGTAATTTCTTGTGGATTCGACTTTTAATAGGAAGCAGGTTGTAAGATAAGATAAAGAATTATTAGTCACTCAACATTCGACATTGATATAATACTAAATTTATTATAACCTGCAAAACATACTAAAACTCGATGAAACTACAAAACAATTTGTTTCTTCAAAGTAATTAAAGCAAAACCAGAAGTGAAATGAGGTAAAAGAAAGATAAAGTCTCAAAGTTACTTGTTTAAATAAGATTTTTAGTTTCTTATATTTGAGTGTTTTTCTGTATTCCTTATTTGTTTTATGAAGTAAACCAAAAAGAATCAAAATAGTCGCAATGGGCGACAGGTCCGCCGAACAGTTGCTTAATGTCTACACTCTGAAGAAGCCACATGATGATATCACCAGTCCCACCACGTAAGCAACGACTATTTTACTCTAAATCTTGCTCATATTGTTTATTAAGTTTTAGCGATGATTTGTATAATGTTACAATCAATGGAGTTGTCCATGAGGTCATATTATTGGACACAGCAGGTGCTGATAATTATGAATTACTTTTAAGGCTTTGTTTTCCGAGAGTAAGGCTTCAATGATTAAGTTTGAACATTCAGTAATTATTTTAATTTATTGCAGACTACATGTTTCATCATTTGTTATTCAATTACCTCAAAAGATTCCTTTGAAAAAGTGTATAAACAATGGGTACCATCAATACGAAATTATTCAAAAGATATACCTATTCTTTTAGTTGGTAATTAATTAAATAATGTGCATAAAATACAAGAATTGCTGTGTTTAAAGGTGTATTGATTTTCAGGAACTCAAAGTGAACGTAGAAGTATCGAAACGGATGATGTCATTGGTGAACAAGATGGCCGCTGGCTACAGAAGCAAATTAAAGCTTTTAGATACATGGAATGCTCTTTAGTAAACAATGAAGGTATTGATGAGATCTTTGAGACTGCAATTAGAGTACGTAGACAGCGTACATGTAATATACTTTAAGTTATGTAAATTGAAAATAAACATAAATTAATTTATATTCTCTACACTTTTTGTTTGAATTTCTGGTTTTCTATGGAAACCAATATAATATTGATTAAACAAACTGTAGCATCTTGTTTTATCAATAAAACCCACAAATTGAAATTAACTAATATGAAGATCAAGTCAAAAAAATCCAAATCCAAAAAGAAAACCAAATCCGAGGCTAAACCCGAAAATCAACTCTCCGAAGTAGACAAAACTTTCTACGAACTACAAATATCAGATCTAAATCGAAAGCTAGCACGTCTCACCAATCTCTCCTCAGAACTAGAGCACCGTAATGAGACTCTAACCTTAAACAACCGCAATCTAGATGAAGATCGTGCTGATGTGATTGCCTACCTGAAAAAAACAGTGCAAGACCAAAGTGATGAAATTGTTGACCTTCTTGGACGTCTACAAGCACTGAAAGCCACATTGCAGGCAGAGAATTTATCTTTTCAAGAACAGCTTGCCAAGAAAGATGTTGCATTTCAAGAGATGCAAAGTCAACTTCAATCAGAAATCAAGCTATTTGAAGGGAAACTCAATGCATTGGAAGAATTCAGGGTACAACGCGATGAGTTGAATAAGATGTTTGAAGTCCAAGAGAGGTGTATAGAAGAACAAGCACAATCACATAACAATGAATTGTATGCGATTGAAAAAAAATTCATTGAAGACAAGGACAAATTAATTAAGCAACTGGAGTTCAAGTTAAGAAAACTGGCAGAGGAGTTTCAGAATGTGACTGATATGAGGATAACAGAGTCGACACAGAGAATGATCAGAGAAAATATTGCTGTAAATAATGAAAATGTGCAACTAGTTAAGGAACAGAAAGATCTTTACAAAGATAGAAAAGTGTTGCTGGAAAAATGTAAAATGGTAAAAGTACGGAAAGAAGTGGCAGAATCTCAGTGCAAAGAAGCTTTGAAAAAGTGTAGTGTACTTAAAGGTGTTATTGCAGAGTTGACAACCAAATGTGAGAAGTTCCAGGAAGAAATTAAGGAATTAAAAGTATACGAGAGTAAAATTGAAGATAAATCTATACAGATCAAGGAGTTAAACCATAAAATCGTTGATTTAAGAGAAAATATTCAACTATTGCAGTCAAATTTAAGAGACTCAATGAGACACAGAAAATTGTTAATTTCAGAATTGACCAAGAGTAATAGAAAAGCTGAATTTATGACCACAACTCTGTTTGAAGCAATTTTCAAAATAAGACAACGTATTGGACAAAATCGCAATCTAAATGCAATTAAAACCGAACGAAATGAAAGCCGCGAAGAAGAAGAATCTAAAGAATTACCTTTGGAGCATTCTCAGGCCATATTGAGTGATTTATATGAAATGTTTTTGAATGCCAAGGAGGCCGAACGAGAATGTAAGGATTTAGATAAATGGGTGCAGTTTTATCGTACTGGATGTGCAGGATTTGTTCCTAAACCTCGGGAAATCCAGCAGATAACAGAGGTGAACAGATCAACACAAGTTGGGGATAGTTTTGAAGAGTTTTTAGCTTTAGACACTCATAAACCCAAGAAGAAATGGTCGAATAACAGAAAAAAATTACAGAAATGGATAGAAGGTAATAGTAGTAATAGTCAAGAGACAACCATCCCAAGTGATTTTTCCAGTCAGTAAAAACTGCAATTTACATGAAATAGTTTTCTTCATTAATTAAGCATGCACTGGAAAACATGTTCAGTGGACAACAAATGTTTCGTAGGTAACATGTAGATTAGTAGCATAATTGTATTGCCATAATATTTTATTTATTAAAATTTGCGTATGAATTGTGTAAAATAATATCTGTTAACATACGTTTTAATCGCGCCTGGTTATCAGCAAACATCGATATGCATCGATATATCGACATAGAGTAGATACAACTGAATACAACACCAAACAAAGAGAAGATCAGAGACGGATTCAACAAGAATCATTGGAATAAGAATGATGTGTTAGCTGTAAATCACGAGCAACAAATTTCAGAGATTGAATGGTATATTCATACTATTGTTGGTGAAAATTGTTCTTGTGCATTTGATCTCTCGAAGAAACAAGATGCAAGAAAAGTGTTTAACGAAAAAGGATTCAATCGTTTTTATTAATTTCTTAGTAGTTGAATTTGTCTTCTCACTCAATCAGCTCGTGTTTGCTAATCGAATGATGTTCACGCGTTAAGAAAATATGTGTTTCTCGTAGGTATCATCTTAATATCGTAAGAAAAGAATGCGTGCTACGATGTTTCAATCGTAATTGCAGCAAAGTGAGTGTGCTAAAAATGCAAGTCTTTAGGATATGAGAGAGCGAGCATCAAGAAAAAGTAGAGAACGTTTGAAGGGTCGCGTGTATGAGTACATATTTACATTATAATTACACAATAATAGTCAATTACTATCCGCACTGTCGTCTCATCCATGCGCATTATCATCTGACTTTAATTTTAAGTTATAAATAATCAACAGCAAAATTCAACACGTCCGCCCTGTGAACTACGACCGCAGCTTACCATAACAATAATAATTTCACGGCAATGGCGCAATAAAAAACATTGACGTCGTGAATTGAATGCGTAGATTTTATAAAGCCAAGCGAGTTTTGGCACATCGACCATTTGCATTCCATTTTGTTTCAGCGCTGTCTGTATAATTAGCTTAGTATCATTCGAGTGTAATATTTATCCCTGATTTTCGTGTATGTACAATTTGTTGGTAGGTAAATCAGACGCAAATCTGGTAAAAACAAACTCAACTTGAAAAATATATACATCACGAGCATGACGCAACCAAAGTAGCACTTCAGGTCCTTGCCACGTTCCTCAAATTCCCCCCCCCCCATTCAGATTACATACAACTTGGTTTAACTAATTGTGATTGTATCGCAGCTGCGTTGCTTGGTTAGATTAATTTGTTAAAAATGTCACATCGAGTGGCGTTGCGCTAAGTTATAGACATCTGCGTGTTTGTTACTTAGCTTACTCTACATCCTCACCTCTTCAGCACATCATTCTCCAAATTCTTTAGATATTAATAAACAGCACCGTAAATTTACTAAGTCAACAATACACCGACACTTTGTGTGGTTTGTTACAAAACAAGGCGATTAGCTACGGCATAATAAATGTACAATCGTAACACTCAGAGAAACTTCTCTTTAGTCTGTAAACCGTCACTCGTTCACAACACCAAACAAAACAAAAGTCAATCAATTCCATCAATTTGCTTCACCCCATCCCCCTGTCCCCAAAAGCTCAAAGTTTCTCAGCACGTTTGAATTAAAGTCTTTGGCACTATAATGATAGTATAATCCATGTGTGTAATACAAAAGATTGCAAAACCATTCTCTCCGCCGTCCCCAATGTGAAGATTGCCTCTAGCCTCGCCCCCTGACATCCACCGATACGGACAACCTGTGCAAGTCCAACAAGCATTGCTTTTTTGAAAAATGCGAGGACACGTCGAAAGCTTACGGTTACGATTAGATGACTAAAGCTGTACACAACAATTATATCGTTATTCTTCAATGCATTAGAATTATGATAACAACTTGCTTTATAGATAGCAATTTCTTCAATTAATATCATCATTCTGTTGGGCTTTGCCATTTCGCTCACTCCGGTTTAGATTAGCTTAATTTACGTTCTAGACATTTATTTACAAGATGATTACACTTGATGATCAAATGGCACAATGCATGTCGGTTATCGTCAGGCTGTCCGCAAATAAAAATCTTCATAATTCTACTTTAATCTGCGTGTGTTAATTAGCATTTGACTACTCGTTTAAATACTTGATTACGTTAATGATTTCGTCCTGGAAGCTAACCTACCACATAGGCAACCCAAAAGTCGCAAAATCATTACCGCTTGCATGTGACTGCAATTGTGTTTAAATTTTGCTACGATTTGTGCGCTAGAATAATTTTCTGAAAACAGTGCTCCATTGTACAGTGCCCAACTAGATTTACAATTAATTTGCATCCGCTGTGTTCAAAGGTCTGCTTGATTACGTCCGATGTTGATATGTTGAGCGCATGTCGCTGAATGATTCCGTTAATGGAGTGTTGATGCTACGCGTTGTCTGCTCTCGGTTTAAAGTAGAATTACGTGTACTCAGTCGGTGATTGGACCCGGTGGGTCACTCGGGGGGAGGCTAAGTAAATGTTAAGCTTCTAGGAAGATAAGCGCTGTTGGCTTCGGCTCCATGTTGCTCTTCTTTGCTTCGATCACGAGGAACTCGATATCTTCGCGGTCGCGACGTGCGAACGACTCGGCAATCAGACGGGCTACATCCTGATGTTGAAGGCCTTGTACTGGAGTGCCATCTACCTGCAGTATGAGTTGACCCACTTCAAGTCCTCCTGCTGAATATGCAGCGCCATTTTCCTATAAAACGAGAGATACAATGACAACTTTAACAATGAAAATGCTCAAAGAAAATTGTAGATAAGTGTAGATAAGATTTTTCTGAAACTTTTCTCCTTATTATTATTTATATTATTATCAATTCTTACATTTATATTAATGATTCGTGGCAAAGGATGTTTCGTATTGGCACCACCCTCAATGGCTATCCCTAAAATTGGTTTCGTTTTCCTAACAGTGATCCTGAGGTTTCCTTCCGCATCTGTGACCACTCTTGGTGTTTCCTGCACACCTGCAGCATCCCCTCGTGCTAATCTCTGCATCGATTGGTGTCTTCTCATGCCACCTTCACCCTCTAGTAAGGCCTGGTCATCCTTCATGTCGAAGCTTCTTGATAGTTTGTGTGCCAGTTCCTTGAACAGCACAGAAAATGAAATTAATTCCATTATCATCCTACCACATTTTGCAATTGCACCAATTTCAAATACACATAACCATAAAATAGCGGCGTCTAGTTTGCTGGCTGATAATTTCACGATTAATTAAATGCCAGCAATTTGAAATTATTTCGTGAAATTATTAGGTAAGCAAAAGCGTGCGTTAAATTCAATTGAAAAAGGTAAAATCGGATGCAAAAATAGTGCGAGTCTAAAAAAGGTACAAAGTTGGAAATCGTCTTGTCTGATGCTAATCGTCGCCGGCTGCAGGTGTCCAAAGGCATCGCTAATTAAACATGTCGCATCCGTACTCGCGCGACAAATCGAAGAGGCAATAATTGCCTTCATTTATTTCATTGTCGGCGATTGCGGTTGGAAGCGACCTAGAAACTCGTGTGTTCATGTAATTCATGTCACTCGGATTTGCTACTGGTCTACACAACTCGAACACAAGTGAATCGCACACAACACAAAGAGAAGAAATCAACGGACTTCGTTATTGCATCGGCATGCATCATGCAGTGTGGACGTGAAAGTGAAATCTTGCTTGCCGCCGAATGCATAAATATATAATTTCATTCTGCGCTCAGTTTTTGCTTAGAAAGCCACACGCAGACTGTGGCACACACGATGGTCATCGGATGGGAAAAATATATATTTACACATCACTGAACTTCTAATAACTAAACCTCTACCAATTTAATACCAATTCTAACATTTAAAGATTTGTTTGGTTTTGTTGGAATTCAGGAAATGAAACAAAAAAAGAGGAAACTATAAAATATGCCAATTAGTCGAGTCGAAGAATAAACTAATTCCCATGAAGCACATCAACTTTATTACGGATTGTTTCATTGACTGCTTCATGGAAATTCGCGTGGAATAATTAGTCAATTGCATAATGCAGTGAAGAGCAGGTGAGCGTTAGGAAAAGTCTGTCAATACAATAAGAACCTTTTCCATTTGTGAAATGAATGAAATCGTGAAATTTTGTGAATAAACAAATTCGCTAGCTGTAAAAAAAAGTGAAACGCTAATTTGGGCCATGCGTCATTAGTAATGAGTCAAAATCAATCAATCAATCAAAATCAAGAAAAAGAAATTTAGTTGGTAAATCGTGTTGAATTTCTCCAATATCGAATGGATTTGCAATGACAATCTTTGTGCAAGATTTGTGTCTAATTGGACAGAAACCAAAAAATTCAGTAGAGTCAATAAATTAATTGATTAATATTCATCAAGGAGGATATTTTCAGTTGCAACCTGAAGCAAATGGAAGCTTCTGTAATGTCCATCCTAATTTATTTATAAAATTGTGCCAATTGTAAGTAATACTGTAGGCGATTTAGTTAGATCCTAATTTTACTAATAATTTTAATTGTTTTGGTTTAAGTTGTTTTTGGTTCTGATCAATTAATCGTGACTTACGAGAGGTCTGCCCCAGTACCAAGACTTGACTTTCTGCGTCCACCCGCCCAAGCTCGAGCGCAGGCCGCCCAGGTAACCACTCTGCAACACACATATACCACCACACTCATGCTTTTTTGTCTCTGCTTTTCTACCACCCCTTTCCACCATATACGCCAGCGTGTATCCGACTCACATTCGCGAGATTAAGATAATAGCTTACGAGCTTCAACCGGGTAAAGATCTGTTCATCATGTTTCGAATTCGAATTCGAATTTTTTATCTAAATTAGCTCCATGATACATTAAAATAGAGCAAAAATAAACATCCGCCATACTTTAAACTAATACTTTTCTATTTTCTTTGTTTACAATATATTTTATTATTAATTTTATTAAATCACTTAGTATGATTGCAAATATAGAAAACAAAATTGTTACTTTTTCAAGTCCTTCTACATGAATCTACTCTATTTTACTATGAAGATGACTCTGAAGACTTACTAATAATGGCGCTTTGCGGAAACGACTAGAAACTAGCTCAAAGGCGACTAATTAAAGAGTAATTAATTACGAATACAGCGAGTACACAGTGTACACACATGAAATACATGAACACATGAAGATGAACACGAGCAAATGTCAATGGTAGCGCGTCGTCGAAATTCAACGATGCGACGATGTTTTTAATGGCGATAATGGCGGCGAAAATATTGATGAGGGCCACGTCGAAAGCGGTACGACAAGGGTGTGGAAGAGGTAATTTAGTTAATTTTGGTAATTATTTAAAGAGGTAACAGTGTAGAAGTAAGGATGGGAAAACTTAAATCAGATAAAAAACGAGAATAAAGTTCTAATCATGAAAAGATGAAATAGTCATACAAGGTATGATAGATTGGGAGATAGATATAATTATAAATATCAACTAGAAATAAATCATCTTCATATACATGTGAGCGAAAACTCAATTCAGATAAGATTCGGCAAGTTGAATTGATTCGATAATGTAGGTAAATCAGCTGTTAATCCTCATGTGCACTACAATGTGCAATATTTTATTAGTGAGCTTACTAGATATTAATCCAGTCTTCTCTGCAAACACCCTATCAATCTTAACAGTCGCCTTGAAAATAATTTTAATTCAAATTTCAAATTCCACAGCTTTTAAAGAAATAGAATTCTAAAACAACAATTACTTATGATATTAAACAAAACATATTTTACTTTTGAGTGCATTACTCTTTGCATAATGACTAGCCACTTATATTTACTATTCGTTTCTTTTTCAATGGCTAACAACTGCTATAAATTATCAATAAATTTTGTGTACATTTGTGACTTACATTCAGAACTCTTTTGTTCGACTAAGCTTTAAACATTTTTTTAAACGCTAACTTTATTGTACATTATTATCGCTTATTACTTAGGTTACTAGGCTTTGCTTTGAAATTTTGATTGTCGATTGTCACATTCATGGTTAAGCCTGAATGTTTATTACAGTCAAGTACAAAGCGACAAAACATTCAAACCTAGAAGCTGAAAGTGCGAGAAGTATATCACAAAACCGTGAAATTGTTGTTATACACGAAGTTTATGTCAAGATAGATGTAAATTAATGTAAACAGTGTTTTGAGTAGTGAACGTAAAAAGGCTTTAAAATACAGAATATGCAAAATGAAGAGAAAAGTATACATAACGTTCAAAAATTATGAAGATAATCTTGCACATCTGAAGTTGAAGCTTTCTATTTATTTCTCTTTATTATTTTATACTGTTTAACACGTTTGAGACTTGTAAGGCTACGAGAGCTGGCACACGCGTATATCCTCTGTCTCTCTTACACGAATGCGCGCGCAGTTTGTGGAGTCAAAAACTATTGAACCATTGCAATCGAGCCGTTGGGTGGGAGAGAGAGAAAATCCGCCGCGTAGCGCAAACCTCTTTAGGATCATATAGCCCTACAGGTCCCAAACGTGTTAATAATTTATTAGTAAGCTTATATGACTTTAAACAATATGAGACATTAAAATACTACTATTTACTTGAATTAATGATGGTTCTTTTACGATTAGAAAGAGGTAGATAAGAAAACTTGGCAATTTGAATTAATTCTAATAATTCCGAGATTGAGTGGAATCCTTAATGAACTTAATTAACACTTAAATTAAATTTACATTAGACCACGCTCATTTTTC
Source organism: Diploeciton nevermanni (assembly GCA_027575565.1). Classification (NCBI taxonomy): domain Eukaryota; kingdom Metazoa; phylum Arthropoda; class Insecta; order Coleoptera; family Staphylinidae; genus Diploeciton; species Diploeciton nevermanni. The sequence goes on from JAODIE010000005.1 coordinate 1,511,719, forward strand.
ATATTTATTATAATTATTTCAATGCTATTAAACTGAATAAACTAAAGAAAATAAGTTAGAGTTTACAGTAATCTTATATGTCACTTTAATTATCACATAAGTCTAGATTAATTGTTCATCACCGTTAAAATTAATTAGAAACCTGCCCATGATGATACAACCGGATGACACTTAAATCCAATTAATTAGCTGCACTTCAATAGTTGTAGTTCAATAGTATTAACTAATAAGAATTAATGTAAAATACAATGAATAAAGAAAATAAAAGTAATTTTCTATCCTTGCTTTCTGTGTTATGAAAGCCTCCGAGAATCTAGACTTATGTCAGTTTTCCACCGTACCGTGCAGGTCACCTGTCTATACTCGAGTAGACCTGGGTTACGTTCTACTCAACCATCCCAGTCACTAACTTCACCTCAGTCACTTGCGTAAAGCCGTCCGAAGCAGAAGCACAAACAACGCTCTCTGTGCTCCTTCCATCCTAACCTAACAACAACAATCACCTGCGCTACAAAAAATCCAACATCAATCACAACTGCATCTTAAGCTATATTCGACTTAATTGCAAATAGCAATATACAGCAAGCAGTACAAATCAGTTTATTGTTTTCGTCAGTTGCACAAGTCAACAACGTGCCAAATTTAGACGCTATTTAATTACCTGCAGCGAAGTGTATTAATGTGCGCTGGAGCGTGTACCAAATCGTATCGTACAAATTACCTCAGTGACTCTCCGCCTTAACCACCACAGAACTTAATCACCTTTTGCTCAACTCAACAACATATTGTCTCAAACGGAAGTAACAAGTATTTAATTTGGATTTAAAGGTGAGTAGTAATTAATAACTAGGCAAGTTATTGTTGTTTGTATTGGTTTTAGTTTATGATTGTGAGTTACTTAAACTCAAGTGAACTCAAGTCGCCTTTTATATGCCTTTGACTTTTATGTGCTTTCAAATTTCCTGCTTTTCGTACTTTTCTGACTGCAGTATTTCCTCAGTGCAATCGTAATCGCCATTCGTTTAGTTTACTTACATCTTAAAGTAGTTTAGGAAAGTTTACTCAAGTTTCAGCTGATGCGCAAACACCGTGCACAGATAGGGCTCATTTGCAGATGAACGTTTGAAATATTCAACAGTTGAAATGATAACCAAATTATACAAAGTGTCTAATAATTCAACACAAACTTTAATTTTGTGCACTGCCCACAATATTTCTTAATATTTCCTTCTTCTTTAATTCAATTTAAAGCCGCACGTTGTATGAGAATAAAATAGTCATTCCAATTGATTATCAATCTCTTAGAAATTTTCTTTGTAATCGTCTTAACTTTGTCTGCACACTGAAATTACATGCAATTTATTTAGAAAGTTGCGTCTCTTCCATCGCAATCACCTAGTTCAAACCTGAACATTGCTCTCCTCTAAATAACTGACTTATACTTGATACTTGACAAACAATTTCCAGACTAACTGTTGAAACTTTTCTTAAACTGTAAAATTACGTTCAAATCAAGCTGCGTTCAGCATACATTGCAAGACTTACAAAAAGTGAACGCACGAAGTGTCAAGTATCACGCATTGTGAGTCACAATTTGTAATACAATCCGATATACACATATTACATGTATACATAACGTGTGCTAGTTGGCAATAGATTCGTTTCCGCTCCTTGGACGCATTGTTGCTCGTTAGCGGAAGCGAAAAGGCGGAAAACGACTAAATTGCAAGAAGGCTTGGAAATACTGTTATCACAATCAGCAAGTGATGAACTATGCAAGAGGTAATTTACTGGGATTTGCTACAATTTCCTTAACTAGACTTGGGATTTGATGTGATCAACCTAAGATGTTGTGACGTTAAGTCAACTTATCCAAATAATACTTTATAAGTCTTCTTATTGCTGCGTAACATTCGTCATGACAATATTACCATCATCAGTCACCGAAATGAATGCGCTTTCGTTTTTATGATCTCATCCGAAAGCATTAAAAGTGGATTATGTTTATTTCATGTTGACAACGATGCCTATAACGTTATCGTAAATCAATGGCGACCTTTTCACATCTCATCTACTTACTATTGCTGGCAATTGCATCTACATAGAACAGCATTCGTCAACATTTTATTTCCAATGTTACAGAACTTGTCTGTAAAATATTTTATCTTCTCCATTATTCTATTCTTCCCTTAAACATTACCATTCCCCACTTTGGGGAACAATTTGCCAAACGTTGAATACCACTGGTCTCCTCTTTGAATTTGACTTTGAGCACAGCTAAACTTTATGTACGCTGCTTATATTTTATGCTTTATGGTCCAGACCGCCATGCTCTTCGTGTTTTATGTCCCATCACCACGTCGAGTTGATTACCATCCTGCAGTCTGGTGGTCTAGCCATAAATAGCCATTGCGAGCCATCAACGAGTCGCGATCACAATCGGCATCAATGGCCGCGTGTAATTTCAATGTTTAACTGTTATTCTTCGCGCAGCATAGCTTGGTGATGTGCCCCGAGGTGATTTGCGCTTTATCTAGCTGCGCAAAACCGGAAAACATTGAAACTATTAACCTCATAGTTCGTAACCAGTCTGCACTGGTACTGACAGAAGTGGATGAGCTATAAAAATCAATACACTGTAAAAAATATATTTATTTATTGGCAATTTTATAATTAATTAATTTGCCATATTCATGGTTGACAGGTTGTCTATCTTGGGGTAATTCAATAGAGTTAAATAAAATATGTCCAACTGGTAAATAACGGTACACTATGCAAATAATGCATAAATACTCATTGGTTTTTAACGAGATTAATGATGTACAGACTGCATTGACGTAACTTTGCATGTCAAAATGAGGATATTGGCGCATCGCCATTTGCAGCCGTAATTAACACGCTAATGAAAAGCCATACGCTTGCGCAGATGTTATCCGAGATCCTTAGCAACATTTTCGATGAAGTGCCTCAACCGATGGCATTTAAATGTTGCTGACACTATTTTCATTACAACCTATAGTAGATAGTTCACCGCCATCATTAGAGTTGTGGTTAATGATAATTTAGGCAACCCAACGCACTTCATAATTATCTTTAAAAGCCTTTATTACTTATTTGCCTTCAATTTCAGATGGAGACCTGGCTTGATGATGTTAAACGTGTCCGAATTCCACGTCCTAAAATTGGGACATCTTCGTCCTCCTCGTCCACGCGGTGTTATCCATTAGAACCACCCAAGGACTATCAACTACAATACGACGAAGCCACAGCGGCACAGCTCAAATTCAGCATGAATGATTTATCAAAGGCAACTGAGGATTTACGACGTGCTATTCAAGAAAAGCTTTAAGCTCTTCAGATATATTTTACCAGAGAATCAGGAGACATTTAAACGTTTCGAATTGAAGGAAAAACAAATATGAAAATCTGTGATATCCACAAGTATGGAAGAGAAATAAAAGAAATATATTAGAATGATTATAGTATGAGGGAAAAAATCAAGGATGTAGATAAGGGGACATATCAATCAAATGTAGATCGAATTGATGGTTATTTACGATATGTAGATGTAGAAACGATGAGTTGTAAATGATTCACATCATGATTACTGAATAAATATGTATCGCCTTAATAAAAGTAATGTTATTTTATTCAATACTCGATAGTGTTTCAATTTTTTCGTCTCCCTTTTCGTACCCTATTCCGACAAAGTGCACGTGCTTAGCAAAGCCCAAACTCACCGAATCTGGATAATCCGTCTGATGCAGCGCCGCCGTGCTGCCGGTGCGAGATTCACCCGGACTGGAATGGCGGCGACTGCGCGTCCCTTGCGCATTCTCTTCATCCCCTGAGCAATAATCCTGGAACCGTATAATTAAACCCATCAATAACCTATTACAGCACTGCAACTGATACGGAAAATCAAACAAGATGGCGATCCTCGACTGCGCTACCACACTACATCAACGTTGAGATAAGAATAATTGAAAAACATCCAACTAGAGTTTGGTTAGGGCTGCATGATCGCAATTTATATCGGTTTTTGTTTAGCTCGAGAATAGAAATATGTCGGTGCTTTGAAACTGTTTGAATTAGTTTACATTAATTTAAATTAGAGTTTAGGTACATCTACACTAGCCACACTAAGAAATGATCGAGAAAAGTAGAAGAGTAAAGAGACACTTTGTTGGAAGAGACCACACGAAATTTGACAAAGTCACCTGGCTTGCGTGTTCGTCTTTCCCAGATGCGGGCTGGCTCTTCCTAGACAAGGGCAACAGTAACAAACAGTTCGAATGAGATCAAGTACAGCGTGTGATCAAATCGCGCGCACCTAGTCGATGGTGGAGCTGTTCGGCTATCGGCGACACTCAAACCCACGCCGGAGTCTTCGCTAGGTGAACGATGCTTGTCCCCGCCGTTGGCGCTACCAAAATGGCCGCCTGCGTCGGCGCTATTCACCTGCAACGTCAGTCCCAAACAAAGGATACGCTAGTTTTATTACCGCCGGCAATGAACATGCTGCACAGAAAACAAACGAATATAAATTCCTAAAATAGGTAGAAAACTTTTCAAATAGTTAAAGCCTCGTATTCTACTTTAATACCTACTTTTATTGCCCAAACTAGAAACTGCAGTAATAAATAGCTTATGGTTGAGGCAGTTTGAATTTCTCTAATGCTACAAAGCAATTGCTACAAAAGTATAAAACCAAGTCACATCGTCACAGTGAGGTTCAGTTTGAAATTACACAAGATAAGATTACAAGAGAAAGTACTTGACGCGCAGTATTGCATGACATGTTCGACAAGCACGACATATTTCTATTTGTCTCAATCAATCAATCAGAAGGTATCAAATTGTAACAAATTACCAGAGGAGATAGAGATCATCGCAAGAGAGTGGAGGGAGAGAGAAAAAGTAAACAAATGCGCATCAATCACCATTGCCACATCACCATCATCAAACAAACATTATCATCAGATATAACTTGAGCTATTAAATTTAGTAAGGCAAAAAGCACGTGATAGAAAATTGTAGAAAATGTGAGAACTGATGTAGTTCCAAAAAAAGAAGATAAAAAAATCTGGATAACGCACTCACCTCTGGATATCCTCCCACCATCATAGAATGATTCCCATCTCCTTTTCTCTGTAAAAGTAGACAGAGTTAGATGTGATTTGACAGGCAGGTATCTTGTCGGGATTACCCTGGAATGTCGGTAATCGTGTTCCCTAGGATCGCGCGTACGCGATAGAGCCGCATCCATGTCGCGGCGATACACCAGCTCGTCGAAGCGCATCCGGTCGTCGACGGCGACGATCTCGCGCAGTTCGATCATCAGCGTGTACTTGTCGGGTGTGCTGAGCAGTTCAGTCATCACCTGGACGAAGGCATCTATGGTCATGTGTCGCGCCGAGTACTCGTCGGTGTAGTAGCAGAGTGTGGTAAACTCGGGTTTGGTAAGGATGCAGCGGGCTTTCTCCTCAACCATTTGCAGCGCAGCTGCCCATTTTCTTGTTGTTTGTGCTGCCCTACTCCTAGAAGAAGATGATAACCTTGATGATCTTTACTCAATACTAAATGGAACTTAGTAAAAAAGAACATAAATTCCATTAAACTCTAGATTCGTGGTTCCTAACCCCAAGGACTAGGTTGGTCCCAAGTCGGAAAGCACGATTCAAAATCTCTTATAGAACAAACTCTGATGTAAAAGATTAAACTGTTACAATGTTAGAAAGTGGGAGTACAAGAATGCTGGAATCTTGTCCCAATTGTCCTAGATTGTTTGCTCCAACTCACCCGGGACTGCACAAATCCCAATCGCGATCGTACGCCGTGCACGAATGCGGCACCTTGCCGACGTCCCGCACGAGGAGCGACATCCGCTTGTGGTATTTGAGCTGAGACACGGCCTCATCATGCGTCACGTCCAGAAACGATTGTCCATTCACTTCCAGTATCTGATCACCAACCTTGAGACATAAAAAATCTACAGTTAATGCAAGACACCTTTCTTTAGTCTCTAGAGTCTTCAAAACAACCCGCAAACACAACAATCTTATCCATTCTTCCCACTTCCCCATATACAACGTACCTTACAGAAAACGTAGAAACAATGAAACAAATAAAAATCAATAAAAGGTCAACATTGAACACGTGTAGATTAAATTCCAATTTCCACGTTTCAACGTGACAACAATGCACTGTTTGAGAAAGGGATAATTTCAGGCTGAAGTTGGAACCCCATGATTCTAACTGTACCGGGAATGGAAACAATGGAAGAGCTTATAACATTAAAGCCGTTACTGAAAGACCCTCTTTCGAGGCAACGGCGATAATAACATGGAAGAAAGTCGTATATTTTGTCCTTGCGTCGTGTTTTGGTGGGTTTTGGAGCATAAACGGAACAAAAGCCGGAATTTTCGGCAATCCCTCCGTATAATTCACGTTTTGTAGTTTACACCACGATACATACCTACTAGAAATCAAATATTTCAACAATGTGCCACATCACCAAAAAAGATAAAAATTAACTTGCCATAAGCCCAGCTCGATCCGCAACTGAGTCCTTGTCCACTCCAGTAACGAAGATTCCTAGGTTATACTCTACTCCACCACGAATCATCAGACCTAGACTTTGACCTGGTTCAATACAAAGATCCACCTGAAATAACACACAACTGACATTAGTATTCAAATGTGTACTGAAAAATAAGCAGTTCAGTAAAAGTTAACCTCAATTTCTCGACATGGTTGAACCCAATCAATTCTACTATACAAATCCTCCTCGTAGTAATAGTTTGCCATCACATAACGTATCTGAAAACACAATGTGCAACCGATCGTCGATGGATTGTGACTGATTGACAACTGACTATCGAGTTATTGTTCACAACTTGGCTGCTAGGAGTTTACACAGTGGAAATGGTTTGTGGACAGCACACCTGTAGTGTACACATAAACTAATCTAATTATTCTTTCGCTTAATGCATGTATTTTTAATAAAACATCGATCTAACCATGAATTGAGCCAAATTAAGTTACCATTTTATAAAACAGACAGTTTTTAAAACGCCTGGTATATAAATTACAGAGTATCTAGAAGAAGGTTCTTATATCCCCTCACCCTTCGAACATTCCGATCTTTGCTGGAAGCCCGCCCGTACCCATACCGCTGCGGTGGCACACCACCTACTGATGGTTTAGCATATTCAAGAGGCGGTGAGACTGGCCTTCCATGTCGATCCATCCACGAGCATGTCTGCCGCAAATGCCAAGACACGCCACCACCCATCAGCGGATTGCCGCCACCCATGCCTATACCATACCCAGGCGGGACACCTGCCGGCGTCACCGGTGATTTCACAGTCATACTTAGCTTCCTACAGGACTTCAACATCTGTAACAAGATAAAACAAATTTATATCTGAATCAATTCTAAGCTAGCAAAATATCTTTCACATAAATTATGTAAATGGCATGCTGCTGACCAAACTGAGACAATTCCAAATAAGTTGAAACGAGCAATAAATACAAATAGTTGTGTTTAATGGAGTTGTGCCAGGTGGCGTGCGATAGGGGTTGATGCAAGTAGCGCAGGTCTCGTGCCTGGCGCATTTTTACTTGGATTTGTATTTTTAGCGCTCATATACCTATAGCATTGATAGTCTGGCTTTTGTGACGTTTTTAATCGTCTGCAATGCGCACGCTTTTGTTAGTTGGCTCGCCTGTACTACACATCAAAAACAACAGAAGTACTAAATGAATAAAAAAAAACTGCAAGAGTTACGATTATCTAGCAGAGATAATCCCAAAATACGTGAGAGATTTCATAGAGAATCATGCTTAATAGATATAAAAATGCATGCAGAGTGATGTGCTGTTGGTTGCAAAAAGTCCTACTAAGTCCTACGTCAACAGTCAAAATAAATGGAAAACAGTCAGAAAATGTCAGAAAGACATTCAAAATTAATCTAGAAATTTCTAAATCTGAGGCGTTTGTTGTTGATGTTTATTTATCATGTGTGAGTGCAATGATGAAGCGTGATGTTTAAGTCTAACAGATGCAAATCATCCTCATTGTAAAAGATTGTAAAAGATTGAACTGTTTCGTATGCGTTACTTGCTTGTTTATTAAAAAGGCTGGTTTGGTTTTTCGATTCTGGTTTGGTATCTGGTTGCCCGTTCATTTGAATGTAGAGAAATTGATAAAATACTCACCGCAATTAGAGATTGTTTCATCTACAATAAGAGAGAAATAGGCATTAAATAGTTGTATTCACCATCAGCTAGAGTTAGACAAATCATATTCGAATGCAACTCCATCAATCTAAACAGATAATAAATGAATTTACTAGCTATGACTATATGAACGCAAAATGGTTGATTTAAATTAAACTTGATTCAACTGGAAAAACTGGTGAAACGTAAGAAATAAATTTGCTAATCTCAGCATCCCTTAGATTTAAATATTTCATTTGAATAATGTCGAGTGTAATCAATTAGTGGGAGACTAATCTACGATCTAAATGTCTATAGTCAGAAACGTTCTAGACGCATTCAAAGTGGCTAGAAAAATATTCGCGCGGAAAAAGTGGCGGCGGAGAGAGAGAGAGAGAGAGAGAATTGTTGATGCGCGTGACAAAAACGTGGAAAGATTAAAGATAGAAAAAGCGGTGGAGAAAGTTTAAGCGGCGACAAGATCACAAGAAGTAAACGAAGAAAAAGTGCAAATGTTTCTTATTTACTGGAAAGTAGAGAAAAAAATATGTTTATTAACATTTTTGCACAAAAAATTTGCTTTTTATTACCTCCAACTGCAATTAGGAAGACAGATTTCCACAAAGTGCTCTTTAAATTATTATTATAAATTCAATGTTTTTTTTTTCTCGGGTAAATTTCTCATTTATATAAATTACAAGTGGTTGGTTGAGCCTAATTATGAATGCAAACAATAACAACTTAAAAGGAAACAATTCATTTCTAGGCCTCGACGGAATACAAACTTTTTTTCTTTGTTGCACATTAGTGTTTCTAAAATGGTAATTAATGGAAATGAAGAAATGGTAATTAGATAGTTAAATTAGTTGGAATGCTGTGGAATTTTGACAAGACTAAAATAAAAGCAATGGAAAAATTTTTTTAAAAAAATAGGAAACTCAAAATATAATTAGGTTTTCTTTAATTACCCACAGTTTATAATTATTCATAACTTATAGAGTACACGTGTCAGGAATCAACCAACCAACAACACAATAAATTACTGAGTTAATCAACTATTTTCGGTAGGTGGCAGCATGTGCGATAAGTGGAAAGTGAATTAGCATGTCCGTATCGTAGCGTCTTGCGTGACTCACTGAGTTTCGTACGTTTCCGGTCGGAATAATTTATACCCACGTTGCTGCTAGTTAGCCTAACCCTAACTGTCACTATCGCATTACCAAACAAAGAAGACCCTTGACACCCTCACATATACCCAGGTGGTACTAATTTGGAAGCTTAAGCAGCGCTCCCTCGGTTTATAAATAGCACTGGGTGTGTAATTTGATGATGAAGTCGGATACCACCACTGGTTAGATAATCAATGAGGAACCTTGAAGAACCCAATAAAAGGAAAGATTTGTTGGTAATTCCAAATTCTGTTATTTAGAAAGTCAGAGCAAACCAATAATTTTCGCCTCAAGTCTGTAGCCGATGTACCAAGAGTACATGTGCAGTTCCTACCTTCACGATCGTAAACTCTCTAACTATCATTATTTCGTGAAAATGATGCCCGCCTCCTATAAAAACATCCGCGTAAATTTACTGATCGCCAGGAGGTTGCTGCAAAGCCTAAACGCACAGCCTACCGGAAAGCTTCCGGTGCTCGCACACAATATGAAAGCAGAGCACTTTTTGCTCATTCCTTGTGGTTCTTGCTACGTGCCCCATTCCAAATGCATTGTGCATTCTTCTTTACTTAATTTATTTCATCGAGATGATAAAACTGTTTGTAATGATTTATTGTTTTGTTCTTTCAGTCAAGTTAACATAAGACCAGTAAAGTTTTTTTCTATTTATGAAACCTCATCTGATCCATCATCATTTTCCCCTTTCAACGTCAATAATACACCCCCCAAAATACCTTAAAGCAAATATTTTGCTAATATTATACAAGTTTTATTGCGAGGCAAAAATATTTTAGAATTGGAATTTTCCATCCACCTTATAAATATTCGTTGCACGTCTACATGCCGCGATATTTTCATAAAGCTGCTTTCCTCCCTTAACGTCACACACACACACATTATTCAATTCGTTTTCATGACACACGCCTTTCGACTACAAAGATCGACAAAATACCCCCGCTCTGATTTCCTATTTTAGACGTTAATTTTATTCATTGGCCTGTCTGTTTATTCATACCCCGACTTTCCCTGCTATTTTCAACTGAGGCCTACTAACTGAGGAGTTTCCAGCGAGGTTATCTTCGTGGACGACGGGACACGAGTGTCATTTCCGCACGAAAGCGTTAGCGGAAAGTTGCAAAAAACTGAAAGAATCTAATCTTGTAGAAAAAGTTCTGAGACGGTGGAAAAACGACAAAATCATCATCAAATTTAAAACCTAAAACCACAGTCATAAAATGCAGAATTGAAGTTGTTCTTTGAGTTGATTGGTAACTAAAATAATATTTATTTTAATGCTCATATTAATACTGATTATTGTCAATTTTATTTGTTATTATAAGTAGGTTCACAACAATTAGTTAATTAATTGGTAACCAAACTATTTCTTTCTTTAAATTTTTCGAATTAATATCCAGTTATAGTCAATTTCATACACTTTTATTTAATACCAATTATAATATTTTTTATAATATTTTATTTATAAGATAAATACGGCATTACTTTACAAAAAGGAAAGGAATCAAGTTTATCCATTATTAAGACTTATATATCATCTTACTATTTATGTTGTCGTGCATCGCGACAAGTCAATCACATCTACTAATAAAGGTAAATATCAATTACATGCCATCTTCATGTTTTCCCTAATATCTTCTTAGGTCGACGCAGTAACGTAATAATAAAGCCTAGCACGAATAAAAAAAAACCTAATTTTCTTGCGTTGCTGTTTTTTCGAACGCATTTCTTTACTTTCACCGTTATTTTATGAATAGTAGATTCCTCCGCCTTTTCTCGCAACGATTTCAAATGCGACACACGTACTCAAATGAAAATATTGTCTATATTTCATGTTTTTATCGACAAATTCAATATAATAATATTTGCCCGCCATTCCTATAGGTTTATTGTTGAAAACAACTTACTTGTAACCTAGGAAAGTAAAAATAAATAGGATATAAAATAAATTGTCAGCAATTCCATGCATTTTAATTTAATTTGTTGACGCGGGCTGTAGTAATAAACTCTATTCAATGCAAAGCTATAACTCACATATTGATTTCTCTAGGGGTATACAAGGAAATAGTAGTTGGTATTAATAACAATGCAAGACATGTGGAAAGAACAATTGACCGCAATACAAACCTATTTCAATTGCAAATATGCATTTGTTGTTTTATTTCTGCTCCTAGAGTATTTCGTTTCAATTTTTGCCTTGTGCACTGAACCGCAACAATTTAAATGGACTTTAAATTGATTTTCCACATTGCGGATTATCGTCGTGTACAATTAGGTTAAGAGTGGTTGTAATGCAGTAGATTTTCTTAGCTTAAATGTTTAAATCCCGCCACTTGTTAGACCCGCAAAAACGATCCTGAAGAGTAAGCACTTGCAAAGAAGTTTGAAATAAAACAAACGTCAACAAAAAATTAAACCTGAAACAAAATCACACTTAACCACTAATCCCCACATTTCCAGCCCTTATCTGCATACTTGCACAGTCCCCCTTCAATTCGTAAAATAGCCACAAGATGTTAAACCTTATGTCAGATGCTAACTCTTCAATTCACGAAAAACCAAGTTCCCACTTGCTTGCTTAACATTTTCAAGACTCTAGAGTTAATTAATTGATCAGCGACTGCTTCGAAATTGAATTCCCTCTTGGCAATTGAATCTCTCAATTCAACTTATCATCAACTTACAACTTTCTTTTAAACTCTGCCTATTATAACCCTATTAAAAAACAAACCAAAATACTCACTCGGAACTATAAAGCCAAATTAAGAAAACACAAGAAAATTACAAAATAAAAGGTAGTAAGTAGGTATAAGAATGTCAGTACAGTTTTTCATTTACAGTTGGGAAATGTTATTGTGAGTGCATCATTTCGCAATGTGAGTAGTATATCTACGGTACGCGGGGGGAAGAAGAGGGGGCTGGGGTGGACGAAATCATGAGTGCTGTGAAAATCGAGCTCACCTTAAGCGCATCCTCGTGAGAAACGCCCGTGAACGGTGTGCCGTTGACTTCCAAGATGGAATCGCCCGGTCGGAGACCGGCGCGCTCTGCAACGCTTCCTTCCTCTACCCGAGATATGTAAACTCCACATCCTGCAGTAAAAAAAGAAGAAGACATAATAAGTCAGTACACCATGCAGGGAAAAAACACATTTTGTTAGCCTAACAATAAATGAATGTATGAAGGTATGTATGAAGAAGGTTAGGTTAAGTATAAATATAATAAGGGAGAAATAGATTAGAAGCGAATTCAACAAGAACTAGTCTGACTTGGTCATATAAAGAGCAAAATATTTCCCCTACCCTCCCCCGTTCCTCTCAATCTGGGTATGATTTTATCTAAAATTTTCTGTCAATATTTCCACATTTCGTAAAGTCAATTAATCCTACTTCAAAATATGAATAAACCAAACTAACATGTTATATACCATATACGATACGCCAATTTTCCAACCACAATATCTGTTCATCAGCAGTTATCAAACTACACAAAAAAGGAAAAAATCATTCCACAGTTTTAGCAATTTCAGTTCCTCTGGATAAAATCAAACTGCAATCGGTGTTGGCACGCTATGCGATGCTTTCAAGATGGCGGGGGCGGCGGGTAATAAAAGATGAGTCCAGGCGTGTTTGTGCACACGCAAAGGGGTTATCACAGATGGGCGCATAAAGAAAAAACGCGGTAAAGGTTTAATAAATTTCATCTGTTGCCCGCACACTTGCAGACCTGGCACGACTTCAAACGCGTTCGCAATTTAAACCCCAGTTGCTATTTTTGCCGGAGGCGGCAAATTATGGATTCCGCCGAATCGCAGAAACAAAGTCTAATTGAATCAAAACATTCCGGGAAAATAAAATAAAAGAAACAAGAGTGGATTTGATGTTTCATTATATGATTCTAGAAAGCTCCTCTACTAGAATGAGATAATTTATGATTCTAGAATAAGGTCCTTACCAGCATCTTTACCCCCTTTGACGCAGATACCGAACCCATGCGCATCGCTGGATTCGCGCACCATGGTCACAGTCCGCGTGCATAGTTCATGCAAGGTGGGCACATAGGGCATTCGATAGTTGTGTGTTGTACTGGGTGGACTACTCGCCGGCGACCTTCTTGGTCTCTCTACTGTTTTCCCATTCTGATTGTTAAACAATCTCAGTACTTGTTCGGGTGAAATGGGGCGCTTCTTGTTGTTACTCCCGGAAATCCCACCTCCACCTGAAGTACTCCTGAAATTCGGGTTAGATCCGAGATACGTTGTCCCACCTCGTGCACCAAGTGCATTTCCGCTCGGATTGCTGCCCCCTGCCGACGGCCCAGTGCCGAACTCTCTGTCGCGTTCGGCACGATGATGATACATCGCCGACGAGGGCCTCTCGACGATGGTATATGACGTGCCCGGCGGCGAATAGTACAATCCAGAACGCGATCGCTGATGGCCGCCGCCGCCGAGCACCGTGCGTGGCGATCCATTGGGCGCCGGCGAGCCGAGCGCGTCTTCCGCCTCCGCGGGCATTCGCGCCGCACTCCTGCTGCTGCGACTTGTCCAGCCGCGACCGCCGTAACCGCCGAGCTCCGCCAGCTCGCCGAACTCCTCGCCGGCTCTCATCACGCCGGCGCCGCCTCCTGCCTAACGCGCCCGCCTCCGCCGCAAAGTGAAGCGACGTCTCTCTCGGTGTGAATTTAATGTCACGTGTTTCTGGATATCTGAAAGATAACATGGATAACATTGAGAAAAAATCACCACCATAGTTGAAGAAAGATCGTAAACTAGTAATTCTCTTAGAAAGACATAATCTCAAAAAGGAGAATGGATGAGTAGTAGGGTGTAGTAATGTATTGCAACTAATCAACGTTCATGTCTATATCAATAGTGAGTTGGTGGTTAAATGTAAGCGATAAATCCGCCTCACATTCCGGAGAAAATTATGCAGCGATGGTAGAATCGATTAAAGACTCAACGTATGGCAACCCAACACAAGTCTCGCGTTCCACCACCGAAATGCGTGCAGCTAAATAGCGCACATTGCACACCGCCGCCACGAAATCGCTGTTATTAATAAAACAAACATAATTGTTTTAGTTGTTATCGATAGCCGAGAACTCACCGGGAATTTTAATTAGAAAGCCGCAAAAGTAAACAAAATCCAACAAACTCTTAGCTAAAATAAAGTATAAATTAAATCCTATAAAACCCTCTCCAATAAAACTATTTACTGTCTGTTCGTTTGCAGGAGAATCACCTTCAAGTTTTTTTTTGTGGAAGAAGATTTAAATTTCAACGCATTGATCAACACGACTGGGGGACAGAACAAGCTCGAGCATGCACGAAGACATGCCGCGGCGGCGGCTGGGCGACCTAAAAAGAACCCTCGCCGTCAGCAGGCGCAAAGATCTTTCGATATGTATGCCAAGGTCATTTTATTAGGTCATTAGGTCAAACGGCCTCCAATGCCGCCGCCGTAGAGCAGCGCCCGCGTTTGAATGAAATCGTATGCGTTATCTTTTGACTGGGCAATAGACAGTGCGTAGACTTGTCTCATGTAAGGAAAAAAAAATCAAAAGAAAAAACTTGATGCATAGTGTCGTTAAACATAAAAAATAAAGAAATTAACTTGGAAGCATTTTTCAGTGTAATACATAGTATTCAATGAAATAAAATTTGGTCCTCATACAATAAAAATAAATTTCTTGGCATAAAATTATTTCTATGTAATTAAAAACTTTGCTAATTGAAGTTTACTCATAAATATTAAGCAATTCCACAGCCAAGAAAAGAACCAAAACTGCAGTAAACCATCAATTGTAAAAAAACAATTTAAAACTACTGCACTGTATCAGCAGTAACCGACGACTCGTAAATCTTTCATAAAAACCACAACATAATTAAATTAACATAATGTCGAATCGATTATTTCTAATGACGAACCCTCTCCAGTTTGTGTCGCAATGTGCCAACTTTGAATTTAATTACGCGCCAAGCAATTTGCCTGCCATTCGATCGGCGTCACTTTGTTGCGCCCCATCACGATTGTAGTGGTGGCGGCGCGATCGTTTAGGTTTTAATTGACCCCGTCGCTCAGTGCGCCAGCAGGAAGCACACCCGCAGCTGAAGCCGGCGAAAACGCATCTAATTTATTAATTAACTCGTTCTACCCGGCACACAGCGACACAGTGCCGCCCCCCGCAACTCGACTAATCTCTTTTTAATCGCTTTTCGTCTTTTAAACGACTCTACTGCATGCAAAAAGAGTAAGAAAGTCGGAGAGAAGATTGGAAAATTTATATGTGATTGTCAGAGGACATGTGTTTCATACTCACACAGTGATTAAAATCAATCATGTTAATCCAAGAGCGCGTCGCGCCTTGGCGGCAACGCGTTGACGACGGTGGCGGCTGCCCGTCCGCAGTCGGGGCGCGTCGACGTCGCCGGCGACAATAGCGTGGTGTCAGCACGACGTGAATATTGACGACGGCCGGACGCGAACGGCACCATAATCAATCGATAGCCCTCTCCGGACACGTGTATGGCGAGCGTGAGGATGTGAGTGGAATGTGGTGGCGTGTATCGCCGCTTCTTAGATTTAAACTAATGCCATTGCGTAGACACTTTCAACTGTGGCACTTGAACCTGCAACATCCACCAGGAAATGCGACGCACACAGTTGTTGCACAGAGTGTTTCACTGGCACTGATTAAATCTGCAACAACCACAAAAATACGATAAAAACATTTCAAAGTTAAAGTGTTTAGGCCGTGATTTAGAATGAGTTGGAAAACTTGATTACGTTTTAAAATTTGTATATTTTAATTGCAGCTTATTTTGTGGCACAAAAGCTTTAAATAGTCCTGGGCATGTCCTGAACGACCTTTAAATGGGTAGGGTGGTGTGTTAATCTACTTATGATTTATTTACCATTCCATGCACAAGCCACAAAATGCAAGAAAATCTGATTTATTTCTAATCCTCTACAATTGCTTTCATTTCTAACGCGTTGTCTTAGATATACATCTAAATACACACCAAATCAAACAAATATCTTACAACCACCATTCTCCTTCCACTGGTGAATTTATGTTTATGTTTAATGAATATGCGATATTGCTCACGTAAAGAGTGATTTCAATAACTATAGCATATCTTGCATTCTATTTTGGCACATATCCAAAATATTTAAGTTGCCGCCACCGGCACAACCACACAAAAAAAAATCGAGCACGCCACGACAGACTTGTTGCCGCCGAAAAAAAAATTGCGCCGATGTTCGACGCGCGTCGCAGAGTTTATCGCTGTCATTTCCACGACCACAACCGCCCCCCGCGAGTGCAAAAGGAGGCGTTGTCGCGCGACACTGCCGCCTGGTGATAGACGCCGCAAATTATACCGAGATGGGAAAAAAACACTGCCACCGACGCCGACAATAGTCGTGAGAGTGAATGAAAGAAGAAAGTAGATAAGAAAGGGCGAGGTGATATAGTAATAGACTTATTGCTTGTTCTTTCAGTAGATTTTTCGTGTTCCCTAAAGCGGAAAATTGGGGCAGTTTACGTATTAAAATGCTCAAGCGGATTGCGCTGATGACGTTTAGGACAGTTTGCGGTGAGCTTGGTGTACTTTGGTAACACTGGTAACATACGTGGCGTGCGTGGCATGTTGCCGGCCATTCCGGCGCAATACTGTGCATGATTTATTGGCGCGCGTGCCGAAGAAAATCGAAATGATTCGACAAATATTAACGCGAAACGAGTTAACCGCAATCATAAAAAAGTTTTGAAAATTTAAAGTCACCAGGCTATGCAATTTGAAACAATTACGACATTATAAAAAGACAACCGAACTAACAATTTAAGAGAGTTTTCTTATTTACAGTGTGTATGAGTAATATTACTCCCTCAGTACCAGGTGTTTTTCGTGGACTTCTCGCGGTCTGACGTCGACATATTGGGTGCAATATTTGAACAAATATCACCACGTACGCACGTATCGGCTATATTTTTTCAATTCCTGGCTACAGCACACGAATATGAGGCGGCGTGGCTTGATCACACGCACGCACCACCGCCGGAATGCTTCGATCGATCGATTTACCAATTTTTGGGTGAGAAAGGTTTGTTACTGTTTTTTTTTTTTTATTCTCTTATAGTATGTTACTAACATGAAAAATAAAAATACACATCAAACACAAATAAGCAAAATTTTCATCACCATTAAGTTTCTCTCCTACTTTTTTCTTCTTGGTTCAATTGAGGTTATGTATTAATATTGATAAATTCAAGATGGCGGTTGTTGTGATAAAACTTACACTGTTGCACGTTTGCTGGTCTTCCATAGAGGGTAAATTGTTGCTCACGAACGCACCATCATTCATCGCGGTTCACTTCACTGACTGCACTTCACCGCCCCACGGCGATGGCACCGCACGTTCACGTACATCTTGACCGCGCGGCGACGACGAAGATGGCCGAATTTTTCTCACGTAAATTTAATGTTTTCAGATGGGACTTGGAGCCGTCGTGCGAGTGGTCTGGACGCGCGCGCCTTGACACACCGCGAGCACCACCGGCCTGACTGCTGCCGCCCGCTTTTCCGATTGCCGCCGCCGCCGATGACATCCAATGCGGAGACTCGCGAAGCAGTGCGAAGGCGCTCTCGGAGTATGGATTTTCCGCGCGCGGAGTTTTAGATTGTACACGTGCATGCGTGTCGTTACGTCACAATCAATATCGAATGTGGCTCCAAACGGTGGCGAACTCGCGCTTTGATAACAAGACAATCAGAAATAGTAATGAATTTTATTCAAATGGAAACAAATCAGAGTGAGGAATTAATAAATTGCCTCAATTCATATCAAATATGTGACTTTGTAGATGTATGTGTAATACAAATTGAAGCAAAAGGAAAACATAGTATTATTTCATCACGTCACAATAATGAAATTGTTTATGCATATTTGCCTATTTGCTAATATTTCTTATTCAAATTTAAACTTAATGCTGGTTTTATCTGTTTGTTTATTAAAGTCCCCTGGCGACTTAAACGAGCGACAAACTAAAAGTGCCAAATGCCATCAGAGGTCGCTATAAATACACTTGTTTCTCACCTCGTGGGTAAAATAGATTCCACTTTTCTTTTGCATCCGAAGTCGCCAAAATGGTATGTTGTGATAGTGAAAATCTTCAAATATTATAAATTCCCAATACAATCCACCTATCTAAACTGATTATTGTTAAATTTAAGTGTTTTTACCGCTGCCTACACGATATATTACTCTCGTTAATACAAGAATTCATTGTAATATTGTTATTACAAGCGGATAACCTACAAATCTGATCTACGCAACTTCCTATTCATTGCCTTCAAAAAGTAAGTGGTGTCTCTAATTTTTATTTCTGTTTTAGTCCCTCGTAATTCCAGAGAAGTTTCAACACATTCTTCGTATCATGGGTACGAACATAGACGGTAAACGCAAGGTAATGTTTGCCATGACATCCATCAAAGGTGTGGGCAGGCGTTATGCCAATATTGTGCTTAAAAAGGCTGATGTTGACCTCGACAAGCGAGCTGGCGAGTGCTCCGAAGAAGAAGTCGAGAAGATAGTCACGATCATGACCAACCCTCGCCAGTATAAAATCCCTGACTGGTTCCTCAACAGACAGAAAGATATCATTGATGGCAAATACAGCCAGGTATGTATTGTTACACCAAGTCAGATTTTAAAAGCATGGAATGTTTATTATGCACAGTCATGTGGCATTGGGAAGATTTAATGTTTCTGGAGCTGGTAGCCTGTGCAACATCATTTGTTTTTGCTGGGATCTTAGAAAGTCATTTGTGGTTTTTATCATTGAATTATGAGTTAGGAATAAGGCATTTGGTAAAATAATAACTCTTTAAAACAACTTCTACATTATTTTCATATGTTAATGAACTAACATTGGTTATAATGGAGTGTATTTGTTTAGAATTTGTTATGTTTTGCCGTTAATTTTTATTGTTTTTTTTTTTTTTTTTTTTTAGCTTACATCCTCCAACTTGGACAGCAAATTGCGTGAAGATCTTGAGCGCATGAAGAAGATCCGTGCGCATCGTGGTATGCGTCACTTCTGGGGCCTCCGTGTGCGTGGTCAACACACCAAGACTACCGGCCGTCGTGGTAGAACAGTTGGTGTGTCCAAGAAGAAGTAAATGCTTACTTTATATAATTTAATAAACAATCTACTCGAATATTTTATATTAAATAATTGGAAAAATGCCAACTATTGCCCTAAAACCTTAAACATTAATCCTGGTTCCTTATAAAACAAAAGTCTTAATAAAATAAGGACATCATTAATATTTGGTTTTCTCATCAAGTTTATAACATGATTGATATTTTGTTATGGATAGACTTATTTGTTCCCCTGTTTGGGTATCTTGATTTGTGTGAGGTGAATAAATAAATTCTGAAGTTTCTAAGAACAAGCGCTGGAAATTTAAGCCTTGGCATATACCAGGAACCAAATGAGGAAAGAAAGATCGAATTTTCACTATTGGGAGGACATGAGGATTATTAATTTTCTCATTAAATCATAATTATTAGAGGTGATGGTTAAAATCAGAGCGGGCAAACATACCTAACCTAAGACTCTGTTTAGTTTGCTACATGTTCCTCATATCATTTCCGAACGTTTGGTTTATTCGTATTTAAACAAATTTAAACCATGCCATTCATGATAGGAAAAGCGCCTATAAGGCGTACTTTAAAATATTTAGAAGCTGGAAGATTAGTACTTAAAGATCAAATCAAAATCTTTGCAGTCAACTATAATACACATGGAGATCATCACCAAGGAGCAAGGTACAGGAATTGTTATTAACTCAATTTAGATGAACCATTGAAAATCACATTAAGTATATTAGTTGTTACGTTGCATTTATTATTTAACACAAATAAATTGCAGAGATTTTGTTTTCTGGAATTTACCACAACTGCAGTATAAAAATCCAAATCTACAAATATGTACATTTAAGAACATGACACCCTCCCCATTTATCAAATGTTTCTATGGTAAGAAACAGGACATTTCACTAAATAATATTTCACTTCAAATATTTCTTGTTTTCAGAAAGTGGCCACAGAATGTTAATTGATATTGAGGGTAAGACCAAAGATGAAATTCAGGAGCATCTGTTGCAAGTAATTGGTAAATCAAGGTATATCATTTCCCAGTAATCCTGCTTTAGCTGTATTCATGTATTCTTTTTAGTGAGGTGTTAAAAGCAGAGGCAATTGCAAAGGAAAAGAAAGATAATCCCGCCAATTTTGGAGCACATTGTGATAGACACTGCTTTTGTGAAATCTTAGGTCAAGTACCATGCCCTGGCACATGCCCATTACCAAATGAAATGCGTGGGAAGTACAAATATGCCAAAGAGGATTAAACACTCTTCAAACCTTAGTCATTATTTTTCATCATAATTTTCTCACAATAAATTAAATCTATATAATAACTTATTAATTAATTATATAACTTGTTCTACCTAAATTTAACTATTCCTCAAGAACCATTGAGTGAACACATTTGTTAAGTTGTGGTTTACTCAGTTAATTTCTTTGTAATGGCGTTAGATACTGTTTACATTCGTCTGTGCCTATTGTATGGCCGTCGATCCCTCGTTCGGTCGTTGTATCGTTTGTAACTTCCTCGTGATGATGAAATTGTACTTGTAGCTTCTTTGTTTTGCTTTTGTTGATACATGGAAATTACTGGGTGCTCATGTGAAACAGTTTTATTGATCTCTAAGCCTTTTGTCGATTGAGATTCCATTAGTTTTAACTTTGCTTCAATTGCTTGAATTTGAAATTCTTTATCAGTACTACAAGCTTTTTCTTTCTTATTTATTGCTAGTGCAGGTATATTAATATCAGGTTTCTTTTGTTCTTCTTGTATATCCTTGAACAAATAATTTAATTAAGTAAGAATTGTGAAATAAATATGGACAACATACTGTTGGTATACTGTGTGCACATGTTACTATAATCTTTTTGCTGCCAAGCAGCATGTTGTGCATTTTCTTAGCTTTCTCAGCCTCCTGTGTATTGCTGTAAGTCACAAATGCATAACCCCTAGGTTGCCCTGTGAGTGGTCCAGTTTTATGGAAGAGAAGGTCAAATTTCTTGATTGTGCCATGTTTTTGCAGCAGTTTTAGTAGTTGAAACCAATAATTCCACAAACAACGAGCAATTAGAGAATTCCTTTATAAACATTGACGAATTGTACTTACTCATTGACCCTAGCATCTAGGTTTCCAATCCATAAACGGTTCTCCTCTTTTACTGTAGCAGCGGCCATAATTTTCAGGAAGATGTAGCTGAACGTAAATTACTCATTAGAGAAAAACAACAAGAGTTTGGTAGCATTTCCGTTTCACAACAATATATACCAATGCTTCCATTAGCTTTGTTACCAAACCTAACCTACCTCCACTACACAACCCAGATCGACAATCACCGAACTTCATCGACACTTTACCGACATAGGAAGCAAATTTTTGAAAATTCCCAAACCAAACTACACAGGCGGATGCTATTGAAATTTCTAGGATACTGGCTGTGTCATTAAGGT
The DNA here is from genome assembly GCA_027575565.1 of Diploeciton nevermanni. Taxonomy (NCBI): domain Eukaryota; kingdom Metazoa; phylum Arthropoda; class Insecta; order Coleoptera; family Staphylinidae; genus Diploeciton; species Diploeciton nevermanni. The sequence goes on from JAODIE010000005.1 coordinate 1,533,732, forward strand.
AGAATAACTATTAATATCTTTGTATCAGAATAAAATTCATAACTTACGAAGAAGAACAGAACTTTCAGTTTCCAGCTTCAGTTAATAGACGAGAAAATTTGAAGCCTCGGAAATAAAGCACGTGGTCGTGACGTTAGTCGAAGCATAATGTTTTTATTGAAGCCACTGGTTCAACAAGCACTTGCACTTACTATTGATTTTTTGTTCTAATATTTGCAGATATAATTCTGGAAGTGTACATCAGTAATATCAAATGACTCCTAATGTTTATCATCGGTTGTGTTAATTAGACATTCTTGTTTATATCTCTTACAAATCTGAAGGGTATCAACAATTCGTCTAAAAAACCAACAAAACTATTTGAATGTCATATATCATCACACTACACACGTGGTTGTGCATAAAGCATAAACCGTCGTCGTCTGCTTCTCACCTAGGGGACGTGGGTTCGATTCCCGGTAGAGAAGGTGGAAGATAGGGTACTTTAAGGGGCTGCTAGTTCCCATAGAGGAGAATCTAAAGCCTAATTAATTGGTGGCAGGATAACCCGCAGGATTGATTGGAAATGCCCGGATGATAAATAATAGCTAGGGGCTATCCATTAGTGATGGTGCTTTGGGGGTTTACTGTGTCCACAACAATTGACAATTATATTTATATTGATGTGATTCATTTAGGAATCTTGACCTTCGGAAAAAGTATCAAATCACTTGTTAAGTTCATATTATCGCAATTAAGAATGAATGGGTTTATTTATATTATGCATATTTCCTATATAAGGAGATGCATTTGCAAGCCATATCGCGATCGTTTCTAATCCTGTCATACTCTACAAACCGCAGAAGAATTTCTTGTCTATTCATTCCACGCAGTATTAATCGGTGTG